>JADBJO010007901.1:7500-25000 GCA_016801955.1 Conus betulinus
CATAATTGTATAATGAATAACACACTGGTCATCATTTTGGACTCGTGCCCCAGTTTGTTTCCGCCAAATAAAAATGTGCAACCAACATAACACACACACACACACGCGCGCGCGCGCGCGCGCGCGCGCGGCGCACGCACACGCATACACACACATTCAGCGGCACTCATGGAGTATCCAGTCTCGGTAGCTTTGTCACACATCCATCATATTAGTTACTGTGAAGCAGAGCATAGCAACACTGAAAAATGGCCGGGAACTAATCTCTATCCCTGGCAACTACCCACACACGCATGTATGTACCGTATCATCATCATCATCATCATCATCAAGACGTTCTCAGTGACAGAGGTGCTGCGATATGAAATCCGCCCCAACTTCTGATATCTGACATTTCACTTCACCGCACAGCACACTTCGGACCCGTCTGTATCGTTGAACACAGCATGACGGAGTACGGCATAACCATGAAGAAAACCAATAGTGGAAAGAAAAGCAGGGGGGGGGGGGGGGGGGGGGGAGAGGGGGGGGGGGGGAGAGAGACTGACAGAGAGAGAGAGAGAGAGAGAGAGAGAGAGAGAGTTGCCTGTGTTTTTTTTTCTTTCTATGAAGAAAAACACGCAAATATCTATACAATAGTGCAACAATAATAATAGGGATATCTGTTGTAACCGTTATCTCTCAAGATTACGTGATTTTCCCCGTTTCTTCTGGGATAAAACTTTTTGTTGTTGTTGTTTATATGAGGATTGCAACAGTTTCGCCCCGTTTTCCTGAGTGTAATATCTGTTCCCTTTTTTTGTTCGTTTGTTTATTAGAATAAGTTACTGTCTTGGAAAAAAAAAAAAAAAAACGAAAATGGAGAAATGTTTATTCTTGTCGTCTGCTCGTTATCACCCCTGACATGCGCATGCGCACCGGTATCGTTGCTGGTTATCGTGTCCAGGTCTACAATGAAATCAGAACACCAAAGGGTAACAGTTGTGATTATCTAAAGCGATTACAGTCATGGTAGATGATGTTCCACTCATCTCCGTCTCACCTCGAAAATGATAATCGTGGAATACCGGCAAAGACAGCAACTACCGACTTTTGACGCCCGCTACGCGTCCATACAGGACGTTCCACAGAGACGCGTCAACCGCCAACGCCGCGTATCGCTTTCTTTGTACCACGAACCGGGCGTCGCTGGCGGTTATGTTTACTTGTGTTAAACCCCCACCGTGCCACCAACAACATGTTACCCCCATCCTTCTCCCTGGGTGACGCATGCGTCACGTGCCTCCATCTCGGCGAAAGTCGCCCCAGTCTCTCTCTGAAACGTTTGGGCTGCATACGAGAGTCTAAATAAACCCCACGGGGACACAGGGAGAGTGGACCGGCTGTGTGTGTGCTAATGTGCTTGAGAACAAGAACACATTTTATTGCCATATGAAAAAAAAGGTTTTTGTCAAGGACTTGCTGATCACGAAAAATAATCATGAAATACTCACACAAATCCTGGCGTTATTCACAGTCTAGGACTTTTTTTTGCGTACGCGACAAAGGGCAGAAGAAAAAAAGCACAAGTGGAGTATCTGAGACTGGTTCAAGTATTTTCTGTCTTTCCAGTTACGAGAAACGGACACTTAACGGGATATACTGGGCAAGTACAGGTTTTAAGAGTCCGGAGGTAGAAGGCCGTAACTCTGGTGTTTTTCACCTGTGTCAGACGGGAAATCGGCAAGTTGTTGGTCAACTTTAATCCGGATGCTTACTTTTTTTTTTTTTATACATATCAACAAAAAAAAAAAAAAAATTCAATTTCAGATTTTTTGTAATAGACTCATAATTGTTCACAGACTTTATTCAAAATAATTGCAGTGACAAAAATTTAAGCACTTTCTAAGGACCTATAAGCAAAAGCCTGATTTGTTTTTTCTGTCACCTTGGTAAAACGGCCCCTCTCAATTTCAGGACTTTTATGGGCACTTGTAAAACCTAGTTGTTCTACTTTTACATTAAAGTGATTTGCTTCAAATAACTTCGCCTGTTTGTATTCGACTTGTAACTGTGTAGATTGTGTTTAAAATCAAGGGCAGTGACGGAAACACCTTTTTTTAAGGGGAGAGGAAAGCAAGGGATTCGCTTCGTTCAGTCCCCCCCCCCCCCCCCCGGGAAGATCGCAATTTAGGAGAAAAACTGTACGAAGAACGAGAGAGAGAGAGAGAAAAAGAGAGAGAACAAAAAAAAAACGATTTGAAACGTCATTCGAAGACATTCGCGTCCACTCGCCAAAACGTGCAGCACCCCCACCCACAACAGCTCTGATAACATTTCTAGATCTTTTCTCCGCCGATTTAGTCTACGCGGTACAGTTGATAATTCTTCCTTTGAAGGTCAAACATGTATTGTCCCTGCCGATGATTCTAGATCCAGTCCTGTCTTCCTCTTCGATCTATGACGTTTTTTTTTTTTTTTTTTTTTTTTTGCTGATGTTATGATGAAGACAAGAGAGAGTCAACACTATCACACAACCCAAAGAGACCTTCCATACATAATCTTCCCTATCAGGTCCTTGAAGGCCACGGGCATAAAAAGAAAAACGCAAGCATGCAACACGCTGTGATATTTAATAATCATCCTATCAACGTGCTGTCAACGAGTTACTGCCCTTTTCATGTTTAACGGCCTATGTACTGATGTCCAAAGTCGAAGCGTTTTCAAATGGCGCAGTGAATGCCGGGAAGGAATTGCCCGTTAAGTAACAACACGCAGTGTGGGCATAGACTCGCAACGGTGCGTGTACAATTTGGTTTTGTCGTCAAAATCAGACTGACCGAAAGAAAAATAAGTTCACAAAATGGGCTCTTCATGACACAGTCAGGGGAAAAAAAAAGAAGACATCTTAAACGGCAAATGAACCTCCTTCGCCGTTAGTTTTGAAAATCGGCGAGACAAAAAGGAGGCACTTTTTCAGTGGAAACGATTTATGTTGACTGTAAACAGTGGCAACCGTAAGATAATTCTGAACCCCAAGTATGCCATTAGATGATCAATTCTCTGTTACGACATATAGATGACCATTTCGTATCGATCGCGGACCTTATGCTTTGTTTGTACACTAAATACGTAAGTACATTAAGATGTATAAGTTGTAAATTGTGATCAAATACACGGACAGACAGAATTAAAAACCGATTATACCGTATTATGCATGCATCGATTCACAGTGACTGCATGGCAGTGCAAGTACGATTTGATGTGTGTCGTAAAAAAAAATAGAATGAAAAATAATCAGTACATAAATGGGACCATAATGACAAAGTCTGGAAAAAAAAAATACAAAACATCTCAAACAGAAAAAACCCTCCAGTACCGTTAGTTTGAAACAGCAGCGACCGAGAGAAAGGTGGCTTATCATGGGAGAAAATTCATGTTAATCGTGATAATTAATAACAACAACAAACCTAAAACTTTAACCCCGAAATATGGAATCAATTGATCGTTCTATATTACAAGTATTATGTATAGATCGCTAAGGTAAACTTACACTTTGTCAGTACATTAAAAACAAAAATATATATTTTAAGATGCATTAAACTGTATTATTAATACATTGTCAGCCGCTTGACAGATGCAGTTCAAGACAGTTTCTGCCATAATTTATTAGTTTGTGTTTTTATGGAAATAACTTTTCAGTCGTTAGTGTTACAGTAACTGAAATCATGACAAAATGACCATTCCAATCATCACAAACACCAATAGCCCTTTTTAGCTCAAAATCGGGGTGTGCTTATTGCAAGCTATTGTGACAACGCGTGGGTTAAATAAAACGCTACATTACTGGTAATCACGTGCTTTTACTAACAAAAAGGAACCACTATGCTCACGGCTATAGCTCACTGACCACGCTGTCCCCACATCAACAACGGAGAAAGAAACAGAAAATAGGCGTAAATGACTTAGACAGCCGCGAAAAAACGTCCCCTCCAGTCAGCTGATTTGAAGGAAATTGTTTCTTCTCTGAAGACCTGCTGTCAGTCTCTCTCTGGACTTTGTTCCCACCACAATCGAATAGGATTTGGTGGGGGGAGAGGGTAATAGTGAAAGGTAACTCGCCGGGCCAATTACACGGTAATTATGTTTATTTGTGTTAAACCCCCACCGTGTCCAGTCATATCCCGTCGGACCCCCATCCTTCTCCCTGGGATGACGTCATGCGTCACGTGACCATCTCGGCGCGAAAGTCGCCACCTCTCTCTGTTGTTTGGGCTGCAGGTCAGTCTAAATAAACCCCACGGGCACACAGAGACAGACCGGCTGCTGCGCAGGCTAATATGCTTGAGCACAGTTCACAGAAATTTTCTGATTAAAAAAAAAAAAAATTCAAGGACTTGCTTCACGAAAAATAATCATGAAATACTCACACAAATAACGTTATTCACAGTCTAGGACTTTTTTTTGCGTACGCGACAAGGGCTTTGTTTTTGTCTCCACAAGTGGAGCTGCCTGTGACCATTCAAGTATTCTTGTCTTTCCAGTTACGATGTTAAACGGACACTTCCCTCGCATGTTGGCTTCTCAGTTTTAAGACGGCGGAGGTAGAAAGGCCGGTAACTCTGGTGTTTTCACCTGTGTCAGACGACTTATCGGCAAGATTGTTGGTCAACTTTAATCCGGACTGCTTACTTTTTTTTTTTTATACATATCAAAAAAAAAAAAAAATTCAATTTCAGATTTTTTGTAATAGACTCATAATTGTTCACAGACTTTATTCAAAATCATTGCAGTGACAAAATTTAAGCACTTTCTAAGGACCTATAAGCAAAAGCCTGATTTTTAAGGATTTCCAGGACCTTGAAAAGGGGTCCCAAAAATTCAGGACTTTTAAGGACTGTAAAACCTTGTTCTACTTTTACATTAAAAAAAAAAAAAAACCCATTCAACTTCACATTTTTATAATAGACTCATAATTTTACATAGATTGTATTTAAAATCATTGGCAGTGACAAAAATTGAAAACACTTTTTTAAGGGCCGATGAGTAAAAGCTTGATTTTTAAGGACTTTCAAGACCTCGAAAGTCCCCCCCCCACCCCCCCCCCCCCCCCCCCCCCCCCCCCCCCCATGCCCCATTTAGGACTGTACGAACCCTGCGGAGAGGAGAGAGAGAGAGAGAGAGAGAGAGAGAGAGAGAGAGAGAGAGAGAGAGAGGGGGGGGATTACTATGCAGCTACGGCTTCCGTCATTGTCAAGACAGGATGACGTCACGGGTGCGAGCACCCCCACCCGGTAGGCCGTGGCGTACCCATCGTCTGGATCATCATTGTAAAGTGCAGGTTCGGCACCCAGCTGTTCTTAGTATCGGCCTGAAGGCTCCAACATGTATTGTCCCTGCCGATGATTCTAGATCCAGTCCTGTCTTCCTCTTCGATCTATGACGTTTTTTTTTTTTTTTTTTTTTTTTGCTGATGTTATGATGAAGACAAGAGAGAGTCAACACTATCACACAACCCAAAGAGACCTTCCATACATAATCTTCCCTATCAGGTCCTTGAAGGCCACGGGCATAAAAAGAAAACGCAAGCATGCAACACGCTGTGATATTTAATAATCATCCTATCAACGTGCTGTCAACGAGTTACTGCCCTTTTCATGTTTAACGGCCTATGTACTGATGTCCAAAAGTCGAAGCGTTTTCAAATGGCGCAGTGAATGCCGGGAAGGAAATGCCCGTTAAGTACGACACGCAGTGTGGGCATAGACTCGCAACGGTGCGTGTACAATTTGGTTTTGTCGTCAAAATCAGACTGACCGAAAGAAAAAATAAGTTCACAAAATGGGGCTCTTCATGACACAGTCAGGGGGAAAAAAAAAAAAAAAAAAAAAGAAACATCTTAAACGGCAAATGAACCTCCTTCGCCGTTAGTTTGAAAATCGGCGAGACAAAAAGGAGGCACTTTTTCAGTGGAAACGATTTATGTTGACTGTAAACAGTGGCAACCGTAAGATAATTCTGAACCCCAAGTATGCCATTAGATGATCATTCTCTGTTATGACATATAATGAACATTTCGTATCGATCGCGGACCTTATGCTTTGTTTGTACACTAAATACGTAAGTACATTAAGATGTATAAGTTGTAAATTGTGATCTCACGGACAGAATTAAAAACCGATTATACCGTATTATGCATGCATCGATTCGCAGCGACTGCATGGCAGTGCAAGTACGATTTGATGTTGTCGTAAAAAAAAATAGAATGAAAAATAATCAGTACATAAAATGGACCATAATGACAAAGTCTGAAAAAAAAAATACCAAAACATCTCAAACAGAAAAAACCCTCCAGTACCGTTAGTTTGAACAGCAGCGACCGAGAGAAAGGTGGCTTATCATGGGAGAAAATTCATGTTAATCGTGATGAATTAATAACAACCAAACCTAAAAACTTTAACCCCGAAATATGGAATCAATTGATCGTTCTATATTACAAGTATATGTATAGATCGCTAAGGTAAACTTACACTTTGTCAGTACATTAAAAACAAAAAATATATTTTAAGATGCATTAAACTGTATTATTAATACATTGTCAGCCGCTTGACAGATGCAGTTCAAGACAGTTTCTGCCATAATTTATAAGTTTGTGTTTATGGAATAACTTTTCAGTCGTTAGTGTTACAGTACAAGAAATGGAGGCGTAAATGACTTAGACCGAAGTCAGACACAGGATCCGGATAAAACATGTGCCCTCCAGTCAGCTGATTAAAACGTAATTCAGTCTTCCCTTGATTCTGAAGGAAGATTGTCTGTCTTCTCTGAAGAACTCGCTAGTCTCATCCAGTCCCCCTCTCCTCTGGACTTTGGTTACCCACCAAGCAAAATCCGAATAGGAATTTGGTTGGTGGGTAGAGGGGTATTAGTTGAAGGTTAAGGTCACCCTCGCCGGTTGCCAATTACACCAGGTAATCATGTTTACTTGTGTAGTTACACCCCCACCGTGGATGTCACAGTCTAATCCCGTCTCACCGAAGCACCCCTCGATTCCCTTGGGATGAGCAAGTAATGCGTCACGTGTGCACCTGATCACTAGGAGAAATTCGCCACCAAGGGGAGGTAACCACTCTCTCTGTTGTTTGGGCTGCACAGGGTTCAAGTCTAAAGGAAATAACCCCACGGGCCACACAGAGACTAGGATCGGGCTGCGCAGTGCTAATATGCTTGAGCACCAGTTCACAGAAATTTTCTGATTAAAACAAAAAAAAACAATTCGAGAAGGACCTTTGCTTCAGCGAAAAATAATCATGAAAATCCCACTCCACAACAAAGAAAGTTTGTCACACAGTCTAGGGACTTTTGTTTTGTTTTTTTTTTTTTTTTTTGCGTACGCTTACAAAGGGCTTTGTTTTTGTCCATCCCCACAAGTGGAGCTGACTGGGATCATTCAAGGTATTCGTGTCTTTTTCCAGTTACGATGGAAACGGAAACTTCCCTGCGCATGTTGGCTTCTCAGTTTTTTAAGACGGCGGACGCGTAGTGAAGGCCGGGTGGTACTCTGGGTGTTCACCTGTGTCAGAGAGCGTAACTTCTCGGCAGAGTGTTGGGTCAACTTTAATCCGACTACTGCTTCTACTTTGTTTTTTTTAGAATCATATCGAAACGAAAACACACAAAAAAAAAATGCAATTTCAGATTTTTTGCTCCCCCCCCCCGTAATCACCCACCCCCCCCCCCCCCGATGCATTCGTTCAAGCCTTTATCAAAAATCCTTGCAGTGACAAAATTAAGCACTTCTAAGGACCTACTAAGCAAAAGCCTGATTTTTTTTGTGACACCCCGGTGCCCAGAAGATACCGGACGAACACCCGACAAGCGGATGGGTGGCTTGTGTGGAGGAATATGACCAGGCAGCTTACAAGGGCGTCCCAGAGCAGGCTGGGGGGGGGGCCCCCCCCCCCCCAGGGGCCACACACACTATTCAGGGCCTTTTCAACCCGACGCCTGTCCAACCTTGTCTACGTTTCGCTAATCGCACAAAAAAACAACCTCTTCAAGTTACATGGTATAATAGAATGTCTAATTTTACATAGATGGCGATTTAAAAATCCACAGGCGGCAAAGAGTGACAGAAATTTGAAACACCTGATTTTTAAGGGCCACGAGAGCTACCCCCCACCCCCCAAGCTTTGCACGACTTTAAGGACCTTTACAAGACTCGAAAAAGTAACCCCACCACCCCCCTGGACCCCCACCACCCCCACACCACACTGCCAATTTAGGACTGTACAGAACCCTGAGGACGAGAAGAAGAGAGAGAGCGCGAGGGAGAGAGAGACGGGGGAGTTACGAATGCAAGCTAACGGACGGTTACTATGCAGTAAACGGCTTACCGTGGCAGTGTCAAGACACGAAAACTACTTCAGGCGGCGTGCGATGCACCCCCAAACGGTAGGGCCGTGCTTTTCGTTACCCGATCGTCTGGATCTCATTGTAAAGTGCATGGAGTTCGGGCCACCCAAGAGCTGTTGCTCAGTATCGGGCTGATAGGCTCCAACATGATATTGTACCCCTCCTGCCGATGATTCTAGAAGATTGTCCAGACTCGGCATGTCTTCCGTCTTGCTTCGATATATGACGTTTTTTTTTGTATTTTTTTCGCCTGAGTGTAGAGATGAAGGACAAGAGGAGAGGTCGAGAAGAACCGCACTAACACACAACCCAAAGGACCTTCCATACATACATAATCTTCCCATATCAAGGGTCCCTTGAAGGCATGGGCAAAAAAGGAGAAACGCACAAGCCCATGCAACCACTCCGTTGAGATGGACTAATCATCCTATCAAACGTGCTGTCAAAACGAGAGTTACTAGCCACTTTACATGTTTACCATTAACAAAGAAACCAAACAACAAAAAAACGTCCTATGTACTGATGTCCCAAAGTCCGAAGCTTTTTCCCTCAAATGGGGCAGTGAATGTCCGGGGATGAAGGAATGGCGCGGGTGTAAGTACGACACGCATGTTGTGGAGCATTACGAACTCGCAACGGTGCTTTGCGGGGACAATGTTGGTTTTGTCGTCAACATCAGACTGTGGTCGAAAGAAAATAGGGCTAAGTTCACAACAGGGGCGCCTTTCATTGACACAGTCAGCTGGAAAAAAAAAGAAACAGTCAGTTCAACAGGCAACTGAACCTCCTTAGCGACGTTAGGTGTTGAAAACTCGGCAGAGACATAAGGGAGGCAGCCACTTTTTCACGTGGAGCACGATTTGGGTATGACGTGAATACATTGGCAAAACTCGTACAGATTCAATTACTGAACCCCAAGGATGCCATTATATTATGATAAGTCATTATGCGTTACTACGAATTAATGAACATTTTCGTATCGCGATTCGCGGGACCTTTATGCTTTGTTTGTATTACAACTAAATACGGAAGTAAAACAATGTAAGACGAGTATAAGTTGTAAGTATATTGTGATCTCGACGGACAGAATTAAAAACCGATTATACCGTATTCAAAATGAATGCATGCAGATTCGCAGCGACTGCGCGGCGAGTGAAGTCTGCCTCAGATTTCAAAGTACGGATTTGTGTCGTCGTGAAAAAAAATAGAATGAAAATATCATACATAAAAGGACCATAATACAAAGCTGGGAAAAAAAATACAAAACATCTCAAACAGAAAAAACCCCTCCAGTACCGGTTTTTTGAACAGCAGCGACCCGAGACAGAAGGTGGCTTATCATGGAGAAATTCATGTTCATGTTAATCGTGATTGAATTAATAACAACCCAACCTAAAACTTTTAACCCCGAAATATGGAAATCAATTGATCGTTCTATATTACAGTATTATGTATAGCTCGCTAGGTAAACTTACACTTTGTCCCCATACATTACCAAAACACAAATAACGATTTTCAAGCTAAGATTGCATTAAACTGGTATTATTAATACATTGTCAGCCGCTTGAAACAGATGCAGTTCAAGTACAGTTTCCTGCCATAATTTATAGAGTTTGTGTTTTATGGTGAAATAACTTTTCAGTCGTTAGTGTTACGTAAACTGAAATCATGAAAATGACCATTCCCAATCATCACACACTACCAAATCCACCCCTTTTTATCACTCAAACGCACCGGGTGTCTTATTTTGCAGAGCAAAATCGGGGGTGTCCACACCGCATGGGTTGAAATGACAAACGCTACCATTACGGGTAATGACAAAACCACACTTGCTGCTTATTTACTAACAAAAAGAACCACTATGCTCCGGCTATAGCTCACTGACCACACTGTAAACTGGGCGTCCCCACTCAACGAGAAAAAACAGAACATAGGCGTGAAATGACTTAGACAGCCGCGAATAAACGTTCCCCTCCAGTCAGGCTGATTTGAAGGAAATTTGTTTCTTCTCTGAAGACCGGAAGACCTGCTGTCAGTCTCTCTCTGGACTTTGTTCCCTCAACCACAATCGATAGGATTTGGTGGGGGAGAGGGTAATAGGAACTCAGTGTGGTGGGGAAAGGTCGTGAAAACTCGCCGGGCCAATTACAACGGTAATTATGTTTACTTGTGTTTAAAAAACCCCCACCGTGTCCAGTCATATCCCGTCGGACCCCCAAATCCTTCTCCCTGGGATGACGTCATGCGTCACGTGACCATCTCGGCGAAAGTCCCCCCCTCTCTCTGTTGTTTGGGCTGCAGGTCAGTCTAAATAAACCCCACGGGCACACAGAGACAGACCGGCTGCGCAGGCTAATATGCTTGAGCACAGTTCACACAGAAATTTTCTGATTAAAAAAAAAAAATTCAAGGACTTGCTTCATCACGAAAAATAATCATGAAATACTCACACAAATAACGTATCACCAGTCTATTAGAGGACTTTTTTTGCGTACGCGACAAAGGGCTTTTTTTTTGTCTCCACCAGTGGAGCTGCCTGTTGACCATTCAAGTATCCTTGTCTTTTCCAGTTACGATGGTTAAAAACGGACACTTTCCCTCGCATGTTTGGCTTCTTTCTCAGTTTTAAGGACGGCGGAGGTCAGAAAGGCTGGTACTCTCGGGTGTTTTCAACCTGTGTCAGACGACTTATCGGCAAATTGTGTTGGTCAACTTTTAATCCGGACTGCTTACATTTTTTTTTTATACATATCACAAAAAAAAAAAACAATTCAATTTCAGATTTTTTTGTAATATACCTCTAATAATTGTTCACAGACTTTATTCAAAATCATTGCAGTGACAAAATTTAAGCACTTTCTAAGGACCTATAAGCCAAAGGCCTGAATTTTTAAGGATTCCAGGACCTTGAAAATGGGGTCCCCAAAAATTCAGGACTTTTAAGATACGATGTAAAAAACCTTGTTCTACTTTTACATTTTAAAAAAAAAAACCCATTCAACTTCACAGTTTTATAATAGACTCATAATTTTTACATAGATTGTATTAAAATCATTGGCAGTGACAAAATTGAAACACTTTTTTTAGGGCCGATGAGTAACAGCCTTGATTTTTAAGGACTGTTTCCAAGACCTCGAAATCCCCCCCCGCCCACCCCCCCCCCCCCCCCCCCCCCCCCCCCCCCCCACCCCCCCCCCGCCCCCCCCCCACCCCCCCCGCCCCCCCCCCCCCCCCCCGCCCCCCCCCCCCCCACCCACCCAATGCCACTTTAGACTGTACGAACCCTGGGATAGAGATCAGAAGAAGGGCGGGGAGGGGAAGGAGAGATGAGAGAGATGGGGGGTTTACTGCAGCTACGCCTTCCTCCTCCGGTCATTGTCAGGGACATGATGACGCCCGGGTGCGAGACGCCCCCGCGAAACCCGGTAGGCCCGTGGCGTACCCAATCGTCTGGATCATCATTGTACAGTGCAGGTTTTTCGTCACCCCGCTGGGCTGTTCGTTATTATCGGCCTGAAGTGCTTCCCCCCCCACCCCCCACCCCCTCCCGTACACACCGTGTCTTTGTCTTTGCTTTCCGTGGTCACTACGATACTTATGCTCGTGGTCACCCTCTCTCTTCCCTTGGTTCTCCTCTCTCTCGGATGTCATTTTTTTTTGTGTCAAAGTCAAGCCGATTCAGCTTCTTCTTTTTCTTCTCAACTCATTCTCATGATTCCCATTCTCGTCCCCTCCCCCCCCCGCCCCCCCCCCGCCCCCCCCCCCCCGTACCGTCCCCACCTCTAATCTGTCCCCCAAACGTCGCCGCGACTTTGATAAGACGATCCCCCGCGCTTTCCACAAGGCAGAACTTATACTGTCAAGAGCGCACATGAACGTCAACACGACACGTCAGATGAGGTGACTTCCTCCTCAAGGCGGCAAGGGTATTAGTGAAGTATGGTAACCATATCGCATCAAAAACTGATAACGATAGTTTATGAAGTTTTAATTATGGACCACTGAGATGTCCCTACTTGTCCCTCCTGAATGCCTCTATGCTCTACTTGTTGAAGAAAACCAACCTATTTCTAAAACAAAAAAAAAACGACAGACAAAAAAAAAACCAGGATGAAAGAAGTCGCAGACTTCTAAAAAGGTACATCGGGCCAGGGGTTGCTCTTCTGTGCCTCAGTTATGGTTCTGACAGGTTTTTTTTTGTATTTTTTTTTTTTTTTTTTTTTTTCAAAAATGATGGAGGACCGACTCTCCTCCCCTACCTATCCCTCGTGTTTCAGCGAACAAGAGTACTAAAAACCAACTATGGTTGATTATCCGCTTTCTCCATTATTCTTGACACTAGTGCATCAGCAAAAACTGGATAGTTATAGGAACAGGCGGACTGCGCACCAAAACCCGGCGTCGAGTCAGACAATTACTTTAAAGATCCCTCCAGGATAACGCAGTGTTTTTTTTTTTTTGGAGTTTATTTTTTTTTCCTTTTCTTTCTCTCCTTCTCTCATATGAGCCATCGTTTCTTTTCGGTCACTACGGACCTACCCTCAAGAAAAACAAAAGATATATATTTTACGATTTTAAAAATGGAAACACCATGATAAACATCTGCTTTTTCACTTTTATCTATTGTTGCTGTTTTTTCTTTCCTTGTGAAACTACAAACATCCGATTTTCTTTCTTTTTTCGACATAAATACAGTCGTCCTCCTACCCCCCCCACACACGGGACTGTCGGGGGTCAACAATAATGTTAGTCGCGTACTACCCTCACCCCCCCCTCTCCCACACCTTTGTCTTTTGACTCACACGCCACCGGTGACGGTCGGGCGGCTTCAAGGATCGACGTCTAGACGCCGCTCTCTGAACACGTTACACCCATCGCTTTTTTTGAATTGAACGCCAACTGGCCACCAACCTTGCCCACGCATGTCACTCTAATGAGGCGAAAGGTCCCAACAAGATTATAGGGGCACAAAACAAACAAAACGTCAACCCATGAATGATAGCCGGGAAGGGGAATCAGAGAGGGTTTTATCTTTGATGCTTCCCTGCATTTTATTTGCTATTCGATCAATGTGGAGATTGGAGACCATCGGTAACAGAAGAAAGTGGTTGGGGTGGGGGGGGTGGGGGGGGGGGGGAGTGCCCACAAGCTCCAGCGGGTGAGGTGAGGGTGGGGGCCTGGGGGGTATCCCACGAACTTCGGAAAATCCAAACCGAAAAAAAATTAATTGTATCGTCATCTCTAGCTATACTGGAGTCATTGTGCATCCATTGTGAGACGAGGAAAATCCTTTCTATTTCTAGAACAGGACGGATGTTGAACCTGCGTGTGTTTACAGAGGGATAACGTCCAGCGGATAAGGATGTTTTCTTTTTCCCCTTCTGTATTACCGTCGTTTTTATTTCAATGAAGTAAAACGCTCTATTTCCCTCGCGGAGATTCCGAGGAAACAAAACGGCTATTCATCTTTCTGACGCTATTTTTGGGCTTCCTTATGGAATAGATCCTGAAGGGTTCAGCGTACAACACGCGTTCACACCCGCTGTCACCCCACACCGTGCTCACTTTCTGTTGTGTCAAGCTCGCGCGAAGACCCTGGGTGCTACCCATGCGAAGGTGTCTTTGATGTGCCATGATATGTGCCCATCCGCCGGTGTGCCTTCAAGTTGTTTACAACGAATTGATGGGGGGGGAAAGTCAAAAATCGTCAAAGAGACTACCGCGCGGGGTGGGACCGGGTTTCATCGGGTTTCAGGCCAACAAGTAGTTTTTCTTTATTCTCTCCCCGACAGACCACTGTCCCTCCCCTGACTCCCCCGACAGGACCACTGGTTCCTGTCTTACCTCTCACCATTTCTCCAAAGTCTCTCCATAAGGAGACTACTACAGCAAGGTCGGAAAGGAGAACGCGAGGTTCTTTGTTGTGACTGAAGGCAGTTCTAACATCCTCGCACACATGTACTATGTACAACAAAAGGTCAAAACCCCCTCCCCCCTCCCCCACCCCTCCCCTCCCCCCCCTCCCTGCTATGTACAGTTACAAGCCACAACCCCTCCCCCACCCCCCCCCCCCCCTCCCCCCCCCCCCGCCCCCCCTCCCCCCCCCCCCCCCTCCCCCTCCCACTATGCCAATTCCAAGGACAACGCCGTTTTTTTTGGGGCGATTGCTGGATTACATTGCACACCTAGCACAGTGCCTGCCACCGTGGGGGGGGGGTGAAGGTGTGGGCGTGGGGGTTGGTGGTGGGAAGAAGGAGGGGGGTGGTGGGGGGGGGGGTGTGGGGGGGTGGGGAGGGGGAAGAAATTGCTTAATGACCTAGAAAGACACGGCAAATTGCAGGAGTGGCCGAACGCAGGCGCAACAAAAGCTTTTTGTCAGCTTCCCAGAACCGTATTGTCAGGCCCCTCTCACTATCAACACCCCCACACCCCCCCTACCGACCCCCTCGCCGCCCATCCCCCCTCGGGGAAGGGCGCGGGCGCCGCCGCGGCCCCAGTGGCAATTATGACCTCGCGAGAGGTCAGGGATTAACAGGCTCACTCTGAAGACTGAAGCTTAAGGTCGTTGTTTTTTTTTTTCTGCTGTCTTTGCACAACTGCCCGTGAGGTTGAAAGGGCTATTCGCTCAAGAAGAGTCATTATCCACTACTACTACTTGTACACGGTTACTCACGTACAGCAGTTTCTCCATGCCTGGAGAAGTCTGGTCAAAGTTCTTGCCAATCATTATTGGTGGTTCAATCCTTGGACCGGACCTTATTAAAAATTTTTTTCCCCATGAGTCTTCCCCACTTAAAAGTCAACTGATTCTGTCATAAATGATTTTCTCCCTGGATTAGTATTCCAAACCGTTTAGGTTTTTAATACAGTCAACTTTATTTTCTGAATCTGGGCATAAAATTGATATTCTGGACTGTAAAATTGAAATTCTCCCCGGGGTTTTTATTCTCCTATATGGATTCCTCGCTCCCTCCCCCCCCCACACACACACACACACACACACACACAACACACACACGCACACGAACACACCACACATCACACATTTTTTTTTCCTCGGCAGTTCTGTGCCGATCTCAATAAGAACAAGCACTGGCGCCCTCTCCAAATCCTTAAGTCTAATCAAAGTTCTTGCCGATTCCTCCTGCTCTCTCAGTCTTTGGACTGGTCTGAATTCACTTTTTTTTTCTTTTTAATCAGAAGACGTTCAGAGCTACAGTCCAGCTGGTCTGGTATAATTTGATGGACGAGACTGTCAAGTTTGAAACCTGATGGACTTACTCTTTTTTACACATTCCGCCCACACAATTTTCTCGCCAGATGTATGTATGCCACGATCTCAGCAACGGAACGGCCCTGGCGACCCCTCAACATCCTGAATTCAGGCAAAAAAACAAAAACAAAACAAACAAACAACCCCCCCCCCCCCAAAAAAAAAAAAAAAAAAAAACAACCAAACAAACAACAACAAAAAACAACAACCCTGAATGGTCTTCTGTATGTAGCAAGCGATTCTACATTAGTCCTGCTGGTCTCTGTTTTTCCCTCCCACAAAAATCTTGACGATGAACACGAAGCCGATACAACCCCACTAGTTTTGTACCCTGAAGGAAAACGTCATTGATGAAGACATCACAGAATGCTCAGGCAAAAAAAAAAAAGGAAAAAAAAAAAAAAGACAAAAAAAAAAGACAACAAAAAGAAATATGAGAAGTTTAGTATTCATAACATATTTTCCTATCTTATGTTCTCATTTTCTTTTCCAACCCCCCTACCTTTTTTTTTTTTTTTGTTAATGCAAATCTTTGCCAAGTCGTTTATATAATGACAGAAGAATTGTTAGCCTGCACTTGTTTTCCCCCGCTAATAATTTGTTCAGTATCATAAAGAAAAAAAAGGATGTTTAAAGATGTCCCCAAACCTGTTGAAAACGCGTGTTTTAAACTACCGGTACTAAAATTTGTGTGAATAACACAGAAAGGAGAACTGACTTGTACAGCGCGGTACTCACAGCTCTGATCTTTGCCCAACCCTGGTCCACCTCCCTAATTCCAGTGAGTCTTGCCCATCAAAGCTTCACCGCCGGCAATTCTTGAAAAATCTGAACGAGAGTGAGAAGCGACAGTCAGGCTGTTGCTAAAAAGTAGGGTACGAAATCTCGTTCTCGAAGTTCGAGACCGCAGCAACTGGACGATTTCGAGAAACGCGTTGTCGTCACAAGCGAGGTGGGCGGCTACTCATCCGCCGCCCTACACGCACACATTATATCCTCAAACGTGGGCCCTACAACTAATGGTATCGTGTTTGCGCTAAAAACTGAAAACAGCTGTTCCTTCTTTGAGCAAAATCAGTCACAGCTCTGCACGAAATAGCGACAACAGAGAAATAGACATTCTAAGTGCTATCGCAAAGACAACAAAATAGCGACTAACAAGGAAGAATACACTCATGTTAATGTTTATTCCAAAGATATAACAAAATAGAACACAATGGGAACTAAATCATTGTTACTGTTATCCCATCGATATAACAAAACAACGACCCAACAGATACAATGAATCCTAGTTATTGTTATCCCAAAAGATACTGTATTACCTGAACAGCGACAACAGAGAAATAAATCAGATTGTTACTTTTATCCCAAAGATATACCAGAAAGCGACAACGGAGAAATAAATCATTGTTACTGTTATCCATAGATACCCGAACAGCGACACAGAGAAATAAATCATGTTACTGTTATCCCAAAGATATACAGAACAGCAACAACTGGAGAAATAAATAATTGTTACCTGTTATCCCAAAGATATATCAGAACAGCGACAACAGAGAAATAAATAATTGTTACTGTTGTTCCCCCCAACTATATACCAGAACAACGAAAAGCGAGACACGATCGTCGTTGTTGCGACGGTCTGAAGACGGCATCTTCCTCCATTTCTAGGAGTGATGGAAGACCTCGTCGACTTGGCACGCGCCTCCGAGCAAAGACGAAGGTGCAGAAAGTCCTCATCAGGGAGATGCTCTTCGTAGTCGCCACCACCTTCACTGCACCACACCAAGGAACCGCCGACAATGGCTCACTACCACCTGCTTCGCTGATGCC
>JADBJO010007901.1:30000-35000 GCA_016801955.1 Conus betulinus
ATGGGTCCTATCCGTTGCATGGTCGGAACAACGAAAGGCGCCAGGATTTCATCCCGATAGCGGATGCCTGTGAGGTTTCCATCAATATGGTAGAGTGGTGTCTTGTGGTGGAGGCTGAAGGCACCCCATACCATAACAGATCCTCCCCCAAAGGCCCTGGTCTGGCGAACAGCTGCATCAATGTAACGTTCACCAACACGCCTCCAAACTCTAGTTCGGCCGTCATTGTGTTCAAGACTAAACCGCGACTCATCTGAAAAGAGGACCTGGGACCACTGTTGTTGGTTCCATCTCACATGACGATGGCAGAAAGCTCGGCGAACCAGCCTATGGGCTGCTAGCAGTCGTGGTCGAACAGCTGGGCGACGTGATCTGAGGCCGAAGTGGTGAAGACGGTTTCGTATGGCTTGACGGCTGAGGATGGTGTTATTTGCCATACGAAGCTGCCTTTGGATGCTGGTGGAAGTGGTATCCCGCTGCAATAGGGCCTGCCTCTCGATGAAACGATCTTCTCTGGGAGTAGTCTGCCTAGGCCGACCTGACCGTGGCCTCTCTTCAACGCTGTTGGTCGCCCCTAAAACGCTGATTCAGTCTAACAATAACTGAATGATGCACACCCAAGTCGTCGCGCCACTTCAGCCTTTGCAATGCCATCTTGTATCCACGCAATCGCCCTGGTTTTTGTCAAAGGTGCTAAGTTTTCTTCGTGGTGGCATGGTGAGAAAAGGGCTGACAGTAACCAACCCCGCGCTTAAACAGCCAAAAGAAGGGGCATAAAACTCACTTGAGAGACTGCTCTTGCACGGGAAAAAAGAATTTTTCATTTTTACACATCTTGTGTCGCCAGCAAGCTTGATGCAAAACAGGCACAGTTAACGCAACTTTGCACTTTTTATCCCGCGCGGTAACGAGGTCACCAAGACCCCCGTGCGCACTACCAGTTGACACAGGCTGGATTACACACTGCTGTGTGAGATTCCATCATTGGTTGCCGCATAAAAAAAAAAACAATGTTTTTTGAAGGGATGAATCAACCCCCTGTGTGCAAAGGCCTGTGCTTAACTTTATGTGACTAGTATAGTTATCATTTCTGTTCATTGCAATCGGAACATTAGCTAGATGGATAAAATTACGGCCTTTCAAAAGAGATGTGATTTAGACAAAATCACGGCCTTTCAAAAGAGATGTGATTTACAGTGGTCCTTACATGGCGAATGCTTGATAGCGTCTGTGAAAAGCAAACGGCGTTGACCTTCAAAGGATTGATCCAAAGAACATATGTCTCCGGACATTATCAGAATATTGGATTGAGTTTTTGCTTGACTTATACATGATGTTTTAAATGGTTACAACACTCTGTAATAAGTATGAACCAAATTTGAGGATCAAACGCAACTAAAAGCTTAAAAAAGGCTTAAGAAAACTGGCTCTTGTCTCTTTTACTTTACGTAACAAAAAAAAAAATGCTCATTTTATACTTTACATAGTTAAAGCAATGTGCAATAGTGGAAAATCAAAGTTTTTTTTTTTTTGAGGGGTGGGTGGGTGGATAGGGGACAGGGGTGGGGGGTGGGGGATTTAGAGTTTGGGGGGAGGAAGGTGATAACGGTTTTAAATGTGTTCTCAGATGACATGAATTTCTGAATGTAAACTTACCTCCTTCACCCTCTCCTCACCACCTGACTCTCTATTCCTCCCCATCTTGTGTAGAAATAAAGAGTTTATTTCTGGTAAGCAGTAGTATATTGTCCAGATATTCAGATGCCTTCTTCAATTGTCATTTATTAATGTACAAAACCACGTTCGTAATTTTCTTCTTGAATTCTGTCTTGATTTTTTTTTCATTATCTATCTTTCGATACCCTGTATCCCTCTCCTCCTCCTCCCCCCCCACCCCCCACCCCCCACCTCTTCTTTAGAGAGGAACTACAAAAGTAGGCTAAGTGTTTCGGATTTGAAACGACGAATAAATGAATGGATAAATAAATGAATGAAATCTTTGTTGCTTCTCTTTGGTTTCTGTCAGTGCGTGGAGGCAGGCGATAAAACCGTGGACATGCTGGCTGAGCAGGGCGGTAAGTGTGAATGTTGTGATATGGAGGACATAGTATATGATTATTATATATTATTATATGGGGTGTTTATATAGCGCCTATCCTCGGTCACAGACCAAGCTCTGAGCGCTCTACAATAACACACTACCTCACTCACTCAACGGGCTGCCTACCCAGGTAGAGCCGGCCGAAGAGCAGCCTACTGGCGCTCATTCAGTCGTTTCCCGTACCATTCAAATATCAGTCATTTTCATTTTCATTTATCCCTCCAGTTTCTCACATAGGACGCATGCGATGTTTATGCGTGTCCTCCATTTCCACCGGTACACGATGGCACATTATATCAGTAAGTGACAATTTTTGTGGCTTGGTAAGAAATACCAGGCGGCTATCTTCAATCTACATCAATTTTGCCAGAGCAGCGGGGAACCCCCCCCCCCCCCCCCCCCCCCCCCCCCCTGCTCTTTTCGATTTTCAACTTCCGTGAGTTCTTTAACGTGTGCAGGGGCCAGGAAGACACACGGGGTCCGACTCGCTTATAGTCCCCATCCGATGGACTTGACGTTCAGTTCGATTTGTCATTCAAACTGGGAAAGAAAGGGCGAGAAACGTCTTAACCACTCTCTCCTCTTTCATTTGATTTCAGAGTGACCTCCCTTTCCCTCCCTGTTTTCTGCGGATCCCTGCCATAATTATTTGTGTGTGCATTATCATTAATCCCCAAAATTGATTTCTGTTATAGTTTAGGTAGGCATGAAGGATTTGTAAGGATGTTCCTTCGAATGTCTGTATTTCATTCACGTTTGGTATCGTTTCATACTCTTCGTGTACAGTTGGGTGTGTACAGTCGCGCCCTTCAGTTTTTCATCATTCTTGAATGTCTTTGATAAGAGTTGGTAGAGGCAATTCGTTTCAGTTTTACGTTGTTTGGATATCACAGTAACAAACGGCATATTCAGAGGGGCAAGGGCCATCTTCGAGATGACAAAGAAGTTACTGGCATTCGCTTGAAAAGAACACAACCAAACGGAACTGAAAACAGCCACAGTGATGAGTTATGGGACATATTGACCGGTTCAATCAATTACGTGACAGTGCATACTGAGAAGTTCAAATGTACAATGGCTTTATGTTAAATGTGTTTGTTTTATTAGGACTAAGAATGTTTGTGTGTTTGCTGTCGCTGCAGCGTCTCCGCATTTCACTGAACCTATGTCAGTGCGTGCGTGCGCGTGTGCGTACGTGAGTGAGTGAGTGTGTAGGTGTGTGCGTGAGTGTGTGTGTGTGTGTGTGTGCGTGCGTGCGTGTGCGTGCGTGCACGCGCGCGCGCGCGTGTATGTGTGTGTGTGTGTGTGTGTGTGTGTGTGGTGTGTGTGTGTGTGTGTGTGTGTGTGTGTGTGTGTGTGTGTGTGTGTGTGTGTGTGTGTGTGTGTGTGTGTGTTTCAGACTCTTATATCCGTTCTCTGAAACAACATCTCAAAAATTGGTAATTTCAAATAATTGAAGAATTCAGGGGACTTTTGAGATTTTGGTAATGAGATGTGTACTTGTTAAACTGTCGCCTTTCTTTTGTTGCCAATGGGAATTGCTGTCATCATTTGCATAGAAATGCTTCCAACTGTTGATTAAACACACAAATCAACATTGTACTGCACTCTGATATGACTTAAAAAGACAAGTTTTAAATCATGCTGCGTTTTTTTCTTCAGTCAAGTATATTTTTGTTTCATATGCAATAAACACCACACACAACAACAACAACAACACAACAACAACAACAACAACAAAGGCAAATATATATCTCAATTCCATTCCTTGTAATTTCATTTTTTATACTTTCGGTTTTGTTGAAGATAAACGAGGCTGGCGTGTAATAGTGTAGTGTGCTTGAATTCTGTTCTCTTCCTCTCCCCCTTACATTCAGACATGAAAAGGAAAGGGGGTCAGACTCACATACAGATCGCAATAGACCACGAAAATAACCACCAACGAATGACAAGTTAGGGGTGCTAGCTTCAGGCCAAGTTTGGGTCACCCATTTGAAGTCTGAGAAGAAGGAGGAAAAGGTACAACCGAAGATGCGGGTGGTACCCGGTGTATTTTGTTCTTCTTTTTCTTCTTCTTTTTCTCTTCTTTTTCTTCTTTTTTCTTCTTCTTCTTCTTCTTTCTTCTTCTTTCTTCTTCTTCTTCTTCTTCTTCTTCTTCTTTAGGCCAAGTTTGCGTCACCTATTTGAAGTCTGAGAAATAATCATCTTGTAGAACATGATAACTCAAACAGATTTCTATGTGTGAACTCAACTGGTCTCTTCAGAGCGAAAACGTCGCTATCTTCCACCTTAGAAAACACCTCTGTTGACATGTGTAGAATACCGATCAAAATGGAATAAGGAAAGATGGCTGTTGCTCAACAGCTGAGCCATAATTGCCGTCAGCAGGGGACTTATCAGGTGGTGTCCTGCGTATGTTGGATCAGAACAGGCACCATTGAACACCATCGAAGTGACTCGGCAACAGTGCAGTGTCTCCTCCGGTGGGTTGCCTCTTGACAACTTGACAGTAACTATTCCCTGTCGATTGCCGGTGCGGGGCTGCGGCGGGCCGGGACGGGCTGTGGCTGGGGGGTGGGGGGGGGGGGGGGGGGGGGGGGGGCAGGGGGAGGGAGGGAGGGGATCGGATGAGTGGCGCGGGGTGCAATGCCACTGTGATGGCACAGAAGATGGGACAGAAAAAAAGATGGCTATGGGAAGCCCATATGTCAGTGTCTTACACATGTGTCACGTGCAGACAATTATCCACCTCCTTAGATTTTTCAAAAAAAAAAGTTTCTGTTTCAAGGCACGCATGACCTTGATTTGGAGTCCTTGTATTGACCTTGTCTGCTTGGTCTCGAAGGGAGGTAACTGCAGGAGGAAATTGAAACAAAATTTTAAAAAAAATCTGAGGAGG
>JADBJO010007901.1:37500-41526 GCA_016801955.1 Conus betulinus
ATATGGCGGCGGTCACCATGGTGGCAGGCTGCACACCAGAAATCAACGCCCCAAGGCCTTGCTTAAGGAATGGAGAATTTGTAGACAGGCACAATTGGATTGTTTTGAGACTTTTTATTGTGTCTCAAAGTTGATTTACTTTCTTTTCTTTCCTATGCCCACCAAGGTCCATGCCAGGTGGTTCCAAGCAGACAGAATAAACGAAAGGAATTGGCACACTTTGGAGGAAACCACCTGGCGCAAAGATAGGTCACGGGGGATGAGTCAGCAGTCTCTTGTTTCCTCTTTTATCTTCAGGATCACGAACGACGCTCGGGAGGACGAGATGGATCGGAACCTCGGCGAGGTGCATGACATGGTGGGCATGCTGCACGACATGGCGGTGGACATTGGCAACGAACTGGACTCCCAGAACGTCCAGCTCGGACAAATGAATGAGAAGGTACAGTATGGCTGTCACCGCTGAATGAGAAGGTACAGTATGGCTGTCACCGCTGAATGAGAAGGTACAGTATGGCTGTCACCGCTGAATGAGAAGGTACAGTATGGCTGTCACCGCTGAATGAGAAGGTACAGTATGGCTGTCACCGCTGAATGAGAAGGTACAGTATGGCTGTCACCGCTGAATGAGAAGGTACAGTATGGCTGTCACCGCTGAATGAGAAGGTACAGTATGGCTGTCACCGCTGCTAAGCGCTGGTGTGGTTTTTCCGCCGGTTACCTTCAAGTGAAGAGTGAGGCACTTTTATCCGCCTCAAGAGGGTGAAGTGAACGGTGACGTGCTGATCTCTCCCTCCGCCGGACTGGTAAAACTTTGTGCTCTTCACTTGCTCAGAGCTCACCTGCATCTGCTCACAGCTGCTGAAGGGTCTTGGATTACTCCAAGACTGACTGCATTTCTAAATGGTAAACAAAGGATTTTGTAACAAGTAATCTTTAGTATGTGTGGATCTCTATCCCCCCCAGTTTCTGCCCTCCATAAGCCGTGTTGTTTACAGTTCCACTTTTTGAGTTTTTGCACAAATTCTTGTTTTATTTTCTGATCAAACTCTTCATTTTCCCTTTCCTGAAAGTTCATCTTCGCTTTTCAGAAATGTCTCTCATAGGCAGGAGGATCTGCCTGATTTTCGACGAGTTTCTTTCCCGTTTATATGAAAGCACTTCTCATGAGCCGATAACCAGTTTCAGTGGCAACCCAGACGAGGTTTTCACAGAGCGAAACAGCGCCGTCGCCTGCTAGACATGCTGACCTCCCCCTTTGGAGGAAATGCACAGCACACAGAGCACTCGGGGGAAGAAGAGTTCTTTTTCCCTCCTTTTAAACATGGGCCTGTCTGTTTAAATGGTGTGTTACGACTGGGGTGGTCTTTGACGTTTGCAGTGCCCTTTCTATGACGATGGAAGGCATTAGGGCCAGGTTTTTCTTTCGGGTGTTTACACACACACACACACACACACACACACACACACGGGAATTCGAAACTTCTAAGCCTTTGCTAAAGAGAGAGGGCGGTACCCAGACCACCTAGGATCTGTAGGATGTTGCTTTTTTTGTGAGTGTATACTTTTCTCCTTGCTCAGTAGTGCCCCACCCCTCTTTCACCCCTTCTAGATAAACAGTAGAATCGCTTGGTTTCCGGTGCCACTCGTTGGCAAGTCTCATTTGATTCAACGCCGCCCTGTTCCATCGGTGCATTAGAGCTAACACTGACCAGAAGGCACGTGATAAAGTTCAGCCTGTATTTCTTTTTAAAAGACTAACATAAGCAATAGGGAAGCCGTAAGCATAAAATGACCGTTTTGTGCTAAGTTTGCTTTGTTAGTTTATTCTTTTCTAGCGTGTTTGAACTTTGAAGGGGGAGCGATTTAACTTCGAAAAACCGTTAAATAAAAACAGGAAAATGATAAACATGAGAAGCTGAAATAAATGTAGCGGTGTGTGACATGTGGAAATGCTGTGGTAGGCATTCGTTTGCATGAAAAGTACGTATTTGATGCCAGTGTTGATAATGTTGGGTAAGCGTTGGTTCGTGAGAAAGTAAAATTTTACTGCTAGTGTTGTTTGCTTTGGATAAGCGTTGGTTTGTGAGAAAGGTCTGACCAGCGCGTTGGGCTAATGCGCAGGTCAGACATCTGCCTGGTCGTAGCAGTGAGATCCTTGTCTTTAAAACTCTGATCTCAATCTTTCATTCATTTATCCATCAGCTTTAAATCGTGCGCAGTGTGGTGTGGCACGTTAGGAGATGTGGTGTAAGGTATGTGGACCAAGTCCGCCCGCAACGGCACCTTGATGAAACTGAAAGTTGTGAGAAAGTAGATTGACTGCCTGTGTTGTCAGTGTTGATAAGCGTTGGTTTGTGTGAAAGTAGAGGTTTATTGCCAGTGTTGTCAGTGTTGAATGAGCGTTGGTTGTGTGAAAGTAGAGGTTTATTGCCAGTGCTGAATAAGCGTTGGTTTGTGTGAAAGTAGAGGTTTATTGCCAGTGTTGTCAGTGTTGAATAAGCGTTGGTTTGTGTGAAAGTAGAGGTTTATTGCCAGTGCTGTTAGTGTTGAATAAGCGTTGGTTTGTGTGAAAGTAGAGGTTTATTGCCAGTGCTGTTAGTGTTCCGGGAGTCGGAATAGCTCAGTTGGTAGAGCGCCGGACTCGTGATCTGAGGGTACGGGTTCGAATTTCGGTACAGGGGGATTTTTTCCCTCGGAGTTACATTGGTTCTGACTCCATTCCCCATACAGTCCTTCGAATGAGACTATAAACCGAGGTTCCGTGTGTGAACGCACGCATAAACATCTAGCACACACGTAAAATCCCATCACCAACTTTCGGAAGAGAAGGCCAGTTTTCGGCCGTTGGTATGGATGACACGTTATACATAGCACGCACCCTGCGTGAGAGATTGAAAGAATGGAGGAAGTAAGGATACTGAGTGAACGATATTGAACGATATTGACTGGATGACACGGGAAACGACTGAATGAAGCGCCAGTTGGCAGCTCTTCAGTCGGCACTACCCAGGTAGGCAGCCCGTTGTGTAAACGTGTGTTGATTGTAAAGCGCTTAGAGCTTGGTCTCTAGCCGAGAACAGGCGCTATATAAGTATTCATTATTATTATTATTATTTGAATAATCGTTGGTTTGTGTGAAAGTAGAGGGTTTATTGCCAGTGTTGAATAAGCGTTGGTTTGTGTGAAAGTAGAGGTTTATTGCCAGTGTTGTCAGTGTTGAATAAGCGTTGGTTTGTGTGAAAGTAGAGGTTTATTGCCAGTGTGGTTAGTGTCGGATAAGTGTTTGGTTTATGGGATAGTAGATGTTTACTGCCTGTGTTGGAGGTGTTGAAAAGCGTTGGGTGTGTGTGAAAGTAGATTTTCTTTTCACTACCAGTATTGTTAGAGTGGGATAAACGTTGGTTTGTGAGAAAGTAAACGCTTATTTCCAGTAATGTTAGTGCTGAACTCTGTGTATACCACTTTGGTATGGTGTCAGTCATGCAGTCTATTCACCAAGTCAAGACGACTGTCACAGTTGTGCGTTCTAACTTCTATGTTTAAATGATATTTCTGAGCCAGTATAGTAACATTATGTCAATCACTCGACCTAGAAAAGACAGACTCCAGTTTACTTATAAGGATTATGCATTCAGCCGCATTACTCAAAGCTTACGTCTTTATAGTCAGTGAGTGTCACGTGCAGCCAGTGATAGATATCTTTTTCGTGTGGTTAGTAGTTTAATTTCAGCTGGCAGACGCGCTTGGTTTTGTTTGTTTGTTTGTTTGTTTGTTTTCTTTCTGATTTTGCTTTTTTATTTATTTGAGTTTGATGTAGTATCATTCTGTTTGTTTTGATCCCCCTTTTTTTTTTTTTTTTTTTGTCACTCTGTCTATTGCCTGGCCTGCGCCACCCCAACCAATCTACAACAGGGTGGATCTCTAACTGACCGAGTGAATGATGCCAACAAACGGGCCAACAAGATCCTGCGCGACTAGTGAGAAGGGAGAGCACCTGTACATCCCTTCCTCTGCGAGACGCGT
>JADBJO010007901.1:46773-51773 GCA_016801955.1 Conus betulinus
CATTAGCTTTCTGAGATCACCATCGTAAACCCTCTCGAAAACAAATTTAATTTGTATGGCTACTTCTAGGCCTTTATTTATTTTGTATTATTGTTTCTAGGCTTTTCATCCTTCAGTCATTATAGTAATAATTTGCTAAAGATCTGAATGTTTAGAAAATAAGTATTTAAAGATGGAAAAAAAAATGGGCGGATATAACCATTTAAATATGAGAAACCTTTCATTAGCTTTCTGAGATCACCATCGTAAACCCTCTCGAAAACAAAATTAATTTGTATGGCTACTTCTAGGCCTTTATTTATTTTGTATTATTGTTTCTAGGCTTTTCATCCACAGATCGGATTCATCATGAAAACAGGACTGATTGAGTCTGTGCTCTTGTTGTCAAATAGAGACGCACCACGGTCCCACAATTCTGTGGTGTTCTCACCACCAAGGTTCAAAAAAGAATCCAACAGCACCCCAAAGCAGCCAGCAAGGGTAGTAAATAGAACAAAACGAAAGTGTGGAGAGGCAAAAAATTGCTGAAAAACTAAAAGCTTTATGTAAACAGTATGAAATGTTGGGGACAATCTTTGAGCCGATGCTTGAGGATCCATTCAATGATGCAAAGGAGATCAAAACATATAGAATAATCTGAGTGGTCAGCTCCACTTTTCAATAATCCAAGTATTGTGAGTGGCTAAGAATTGTACAGAACAACGTTTACTTGAATCTCCTAAGAGATGCAATCTCCCACTGATTGACCAAACGATATAATGCTGAACACTAAGTAGTGGGGGAAAACAAGTGCAGGCTAACAATTCTTCCGTCATTATAGTAATGACTTGGCAAAGATTTGAACTTTTAGAAAAAAAATGAAGATGAAGAAAAAAATGGGGGGGGGGGTGGGGGGGGGGGGGGTGGGGGGGGGGGGGGGGGGGGGGGGGGGGGGGGGGGGTGGGGGGGGGGGGGAGGGGGGGGGGGTGGGTAGGGGGGTGGGGGGGGGGACGGAATATAATATTATAAATATGAGAAAACTTTCACTAGTTGCCTGAGGGACCATCGTAATCCCTCTTGAAGGCAGATCTATTTGTATTGCCTGCTCCTAGGCCTTTCGTCCGCTGGATCGAACTCCAATATGCCAGGGGAGAACGAAGGGACTGAATTAGCAATTACATTATTAAAATTTCATTCGATTACTTTCATAAGATTTTAAGGGCTGAGGGATGGGGGGAGTTGGGGGTAAATGCCTAACTGAAAACGAAACTGTTTGTCATTTGTTCCATAGGGGTGTAGTAGGGGTGGGGTGGGGGATAAAGTTCATTTTCAGTTCGAGAGAAGTGCAGCTGCTTGCTATGGAAAAACATCATCCAAAGGTGCTCTGCAAAGTAACCGTCATATCTGTGATCCACGATCTTCATCCTTTGATATTCTGCAAACGGATAGACAACTCAGGGTGCATATGTCAGTCTCTGTTCCGTCATTTTCTTCCTGTCGTTCTCTCCCTGGCATATTGGAGTGGAATGGATTCATGAGCTGTAGTCTTGCGTTCAGTTCGTTCATGCATTTCATTCGTTCTTGTTTATGCATTTCATTCGTTCCGAGATTAAACAGGCACTTCCACTCTAAGGCGCGCGCACGCGCGTGTGTGTGTATGTGTGTGCGTGTGTGCGTGTGTGTGTGTGTGTGTGTGTGTGTGTGTGTTTGTGTGTGTGTGGTGTTGCGTGCATGCGTGCGTGCGTGCGTGCGTGTGTGTGTGTGTGTGTGTGTGTGTGTGTGTGTGTGTGTGTGCAGTCCACAGAGTAATTTTAGTTACTGCACAGAGCAAATCGCTTCGTCTTTTTTTTTTTCTTTTGGAGGAGAAGGAGGATGTTTGCTACAACGTGTTTATGTGCAAATGATATATAACCATCTCTCTCCTTCCCACCCTCTCTCTCTCTCTCTCTCTCTCTCTCTCTCTCTCTCTCTGTCTGTCTGTCTGTCTGTCTGTCTGTCTCTCTCTCGCTTCTCCTCTCCTCTCTCTCTCTCTCTCTCTCTCTCAGTCTCTCTCTCTCTCTCTCTCTCTCAACTTCCATTTCCTTTTCCGTTCTCCTCTACCGTTCTCTCTCTGTCTCTCGCTCCCCACCGCGCCCCCCCCCCCCCCCCAATCTCTCTCTCCTGACTTTTCTTCTTTCTTTCTTTCTTTCTTTCTTCTTTTCTTCTTTTTTTTTTTTTAATTTCGTGCTCTTCTTACCGCAAACATTTCCCCTTTCCTCTCTTACTGTCATCCTCCTTTCTCTGCTAGCGCCCACTTTTCTCGTTTCCCGTTTCTTTCCCTCAAGCCCCGCCCCCCCCCCCCCCCCCCCCCCCATCCCCTTGTTTCCTTTCTACCTGTCCCGTCTCCCCAATTGTCTCCCTTCGTCTCCGTTCCCCCCCCCCCCCCCCCCCCCACACACCCCACAGTTTCCCTCCTTCCCTTCCCCCCTCCCCCCTCTCTCTCTCTTTCTTTCTCTCACCTTCTATTTCTTTTGTCGTTTCCTCTCCCGTTTCCCTTCTTTCTTTCTGTCTTTCTTTTTCTTCTGAAAAAAAAAATCCTTCTCCTCTTACTGCAGCATTTCCCCTTTCTCTCTTGCGGCCATTTTCCCTTTATCTGCTAACGCCCGCATCCTGTTTTCTGTCCCTCAGAGCCGCCCGCCCTACCCCATCCCTGTGTTTTCTCTCCTGTCCCGTCTCTCCACTTGTCTCCCTTTGTCGCCGTTCCTGCCCCCCCCCCCCCCCCCCCCCCCCACTCCAGTTTCCCTCCTCCCCCTCCCTCCTCCCCCCTTTCTCTCTCTGTGTCTCTCTCTCTGTCTCACTTTTATCTCACAATTCAAATAACATTTTTAGATTATACTTTCAATGACAAGTTTTGATGTCAGTTTTACGTTAAGTCAGTTATGGTGTGCATACGCTAGCAGCCCTCGATCTCTTCTAGGGCCGAATTAAAGGCGAAAGCCTTGAGGAATGAGCAAGGGGGGGGAGTGGGAAATGTTGGAGGTGTTGCGGATGTTTATCACTGCTCTTCTACGTATCAACTGTCAACTTCCTGTACTCAACATCCTTGAGCGGTGCTTAACAGTCAACAGGACTTACGTAAAATGTTTATATACATACATACATACGTCCATACAAACATACATATACACATACATGCATTCATATATAGGTATGTATATGGTACACTGTGTTGTGTATGTGTGGTGTGTGTTGTGTGTGTGTGTGTGTGTGTGTGTTGTGTGTGTGTGTGTGTGTGTGTGTGTGTGTGTGTGAAAGAGAGACAGAGACAAAGAGACACAGAGAGAGACAGACACACAGAGACAGAGTGACAGACATTCAAGCAGACGGCACAGACAACAAAGCAGGTACACAGACAAGCACACAGACAGACAGAGAGACAGAGAAAGAAGACAGACAAACTCATCGACCAGACAGACACACAGACAGACATACAAACCCGACAGAGACAAAGACAGGGACAGACAGACAGACAAACAGAGAGAGAGAGAGAGAGAGAGAGCGATGAGAGAGAGAGAGACAAGGGGGGGAGAGGTAACGGAACAAAAACATTTCCCTCTTCCTTTCCTGCAAAAAAATAGTATACTTTCATTCCTTGTGTGTATCAAATCCAAAGTTAACAAAAACAAATAATTCGTAACATTTCCTTATGTCCTCACCTCACGCACAGGAGTAATCCCGTTTAAAAAAAAAAAAAAAAAAAAAAAAAAAAAAACAACCAACTTAAGACTGACTCAACCATCCACTCAATCAAATGATGACATTGTATTTTACTGATCTCTTCAACATGCTCGACCATCCACTCAATTAAATGATGACATTGTATTTTACTGATCTCTTCAACATGCGATGAATGATAATATTCATTCAGATATCTCTTATAATGTATTATCTTAATTTCACTACCCTTCATCTGTCTAATTTTCAATGCTTCCGCGATGAATTTCGAAAACTGATTTAATTACAAGTTCATCATCTGATGATAACACGCCAGCGACATTTTGTCTTTTCGCTATATCTAACTGGAAAAATGAACAATTTTGTCCGCACTTCATTATAAGCAGTACAGTGGAAACAGAAAGTGTTCTTCGTCATCAATAATGTGCCTACATGCAGGACAAGGAGATTCTGTGGATGTTTCACATTCAAACCATCTTTTGTTCGCATTAAAACCTAAAGTTCTCAACCTAAATCTTGCGTAATTTATTCTGTGCCATTTATCTGTTATGACATTGAGAAACTTTTCAGAATGAAACACATTCTTAAATGATGAAAAAACCAGCGATATGTTTTCTTTACTTTCCATATCTGAGTGCCAATTCTGTTTAAAAGAACAAATAAGCCTGTCTTTGAATTCCGCAATGAACTGTTGCTCATTTCCTACTTCCTGGGTCATCCACACTATTCCAAAACCCTGTTCTGAAAGGACTTTCTTTACTTTATAAGCCCAGTTTTCTTTAACCCTTTTCCATTTCTAGAAGCATCATCATATCATAGGCTTGCCTGCTCAAACGGGACTGGGGTAGCTTCAAGATCTTCAACCAGTACTTAATACATTTCACAAATGTACTTATATACGAAGGGTATCTGCCATTTCTCCATATAAAAACGGTGTTGGATGAATGAATCGGTACTTGAAGGAAACGCTTCATAGCATACGTATGTACTTTTTCCATCTGCGAATTTTCATGTAAGCCCCCAATTTCAGCTGCATAAGTAAGAAGAGGTTTTATCTGTGTATCAAACATTTTCCAAAATATACCACAGTCTGTACAATTCAGTTTTTCTCAGGATTTCAGAATTTCAATAGTACCTTTTTTTTTTCCCTTTCATCAGAGATTCTTCCCATGCGTAACGGAAAGTTAATTTTGTTGAAAATATCATCCAAGATATTTATATGAATTAACTACTTAAACATCTGCCTTTCCATAAGACCATTTTTTCATACACTGATAGGTGCCCACCCATTCTAAAGACCACTATAT
>JADBJO010007901.1:56773-104466 GCA_016801955.1 Conus betulinus
GCGCATAGTTGACATCTCAATACTGTGAAGGCGCGGAGAGAGAAATTTCCACACGGAGATTCATCCAAGGACCTCTCCTTTGTCGCTGTGCGTTCTCTCCCCGCTATGAGAGCTGACTTCAACGCACTGACAGCCCTGATAGGGCCCTTTGTTCGGCCGACTGGGCTATGAGCAACATTCTCTCTCTCTCTCTCTCTCTCTCTTTGGCTTCCCGCTATGAGAATGTTGCATAAAATCCTCTTTCCAAGTACTGACACTCCGATCATTACTTGTGTCTCGCGGTTGAAGGCGAATTTTGAAACATCCTACTGGACATCGATCATCGGACTAACGGTTATAGACCTAGCCACTACTTCCCACACAGGGACATTAGGCATTAGATACACTTTTGGGCAAGCTCGTGTGTGTGTGTGTGTGTGTGTGTGTGTGTGTGTGTGTGTGTACTTTTGAGCAAGCTGTGTGTGTGTGTGTGTGTGTGTGTGTGTGTGTGTGTGTGTGCGTACGTGCGTGCGTGTGTGTGTGTGTGTGTATGTGTGTGTGTGTGTGTGCGCGACTCTACCTCTCTTGTGGTTGGTAGCTGAGAAAAGCTCTATTCACCTGGTATCATCTTTGCATAAATGGTAAAGGGACAGGTGCATAGAAAGCTGAGAAAGTTCGCACGTGTTTGTGTGAGCAAGATGAAAATTATGCGTTTATAAGTTAGGTAAGTATGAAGCTTGTTATAGAGGGCATCTAAGTCGAACATGAAGCATCTATATAGGTCGGATCACTATGAATCATCTTTAGGTATAAACAGATTAAGTCTGTTAAGCTTTGTATAGATTAATTATCATAAAGCGTGTTCAGTTGTATGTGAGTTTTCAGTAAGGTGAAAATGAGGCTTGTGAAGGTGAGTGTTTCTACAGTTAGTACACAAAGAGGTAAAATATCGAGATTTCTACCAAGCAGATAGCTATTACTATATCTGGAGCATGGTGACAATGTAATGGCTGAAAAAAATTCGAAGGCAGAATATAATTTGAACAGATTTTTTTTTTTTTTTTTTTACCTTAGGGACGCATTCATTTCTTTTTCTAGCGAAAATCAAATCTATTTTTAACCGAATTAAAGACGAATTAGAAACTTTTTTTTTTCCAAAACTTCTGTCCTTTTTTTTCCATGTCTCCTGTCTCTTTTATTCAAGAATACTTATATTTTTTTTCGGGTTTCCTGATTCGACATTTTCTGTAAATTTTTGACGGCTAAGAGAAAGAGGCTGTGGCATGCAGTTGTTAGATACTAGTTCAATTTGTTAGGGGTCATTTTCAGTTTAACAGGGTGACTGTCTTTGAGAACAATGCCCTGCAAGGAACCAGAGCATCAGGTACAGCATCAGTTTTTACACTATCTTTCGGACCCAGTGCGGTGAAATCTCAGAATGGAAAATTAAACTGAATGATGATTACAGCGTGGAGTCTTCTGGCTGATTCACACCAGATGTTGTTACTATATACTCTGCTTAGAACAAACTCGGCTTGAAGAAAACTCGGTTTTGAAGAAGCGTATTTTTCTTCTCCTGCCTCTTTGTGTCATTAAAACGCCTGGGATGTGAGAAACTTAGTTGTAAGAAAACGTCACCTATAATAAACACGCGCATACGTACACACACATACACACACATGCAGGCACGCACGCACGCACACGCGCGCGCGCGCACACACACGCACACACACACTCACACGCGCGCGCGCGCACACACACACACACACACACACACACACGCACACACACACACACACAGAGAAGGATCCAGGGGTCTTCGCTCAGAGGGAAATGGGGAAAAACATGCCAAAAATGCAATGAAATTTGCTCCAGTCAAGGGATAGGGGTGGGAGTAGGGGACAAACCCCCAAACTTCCATCCTCCGGCCCTGCACTGTCTGTCTGTCTGTCTCTCTCTCTCTCTCTCTCTCTCTCTCTCTCTCTCTCTCTATCTCGGGGCTCGGAGGCAAGATGGCGGCCAGTAAGCAGCGTTCAGTAATTTTCTTCTTCATTATGTAGAACTTGGTTGGATTCCAGGTCCCGTAAGAAAGCCAGAGTTGGATAGGTGGTCTGTGTATGGTCACTCAACAGATAGGCTGTTTAAATTACCATCAAAATGATCGGTATTGAACTGTGGCGAGCTCGAATTGGTCGTTTTCACTTGGCCAGAAAATTGACATTGTTTACATCTGGGAAAACACAGGCGTGTGAAGTCGACTTGACTTTCAGTGACATGATTATTGCTTGCATTGTTATTTTTGCACTTTTGAAATGTGTGTCCGTGCTGCTGTCGAACCTTGCTGTCATGAACAGTCTCTTGTTCCATTCAGTCATGTCAAGTCAGCTGTTAGCATCAGGGACAATGCCAGGGTGGGAAAATCTGACGGCTGATTTTGTTACTGAAGAGCAGATTAGGGCAAGTCTTCATGTGCCTGTGGTTGTAGGCTTGCGTGCATCGAACGCCGTGTACCTGATGTGGAAAATTTTGCTGAGCCATGATGTTAAACGGATCCAGGTCCAATAACTACGCAAGAAACGTGCGACATGAAAGACACGGAAAAGGGCAGGGCGGAGAGTGTGATGGTGGAGGAGAAGAAGAGTGCCTCTGATAATCTCTCTCACATTCTAGCAGCTATTGAGGCCCAAAGTCAGTCATTCAAAGCACAGTTTGACATACAAAACACACACTTAGCTGAACTTAGGGAGGAACAGTAAACAAGTGGGGTAGTCTTTGCTCCCATAAGGAAACCTAACACAGAGTAACTTTTATTCAAGACTGGCACAGCCTTTTAAACTTGAATAAAGTCAGACAAATACAAAGACGAACAATCTAATAGTGGGGGAAAACAAGCGCAGGCCAACAACTAAATTGTCTTTATAGTAATGACTTGGCAAAACTTTGAACTTAAGGAGTTTTGCCAAGTCATTACTATGAATACAATTTAGTTGTTGGCCTGCGCTTGTTTTCCCCCACTATTAGATTGTTCGTCTTTGTATTTGTCTGACTTTATTCAAGTTTAAAAGGCTGTGCCAGTCTTGAATAAAAGTTACTCTGTGTAGGTTTTTCCTTATGGGAGCAAAGACTACCCCACTTGTTTACTGTTTATTGTTTACTGTTCCCTGCCTCATTTCATTTCCAATTAGGGAGGAACAATTACAACAGAACAGAATCATCAGAGACGAACTGGGTGAGATAAAGCAAGGCCTAACTAAAGTAGCGGAAAAGTGTGATCAAATAGACCAACGATGTAGCAGACTAGAAGAGGAGAATAGTTTTGTTATGCAACAGAATGGACACTACGACTGCTGAGTTGGGTGATCTGCACACAGAGGCGAAAAAAGGGAGAGATAAGTGTGCGTGTGTGTCTGAAAGAGTGGAAGAACTGAAAGAAGAAGTAAATAGACAGACTGATGAGATGGACAGATTGGAGGATTTTTCGCGGCGGGATAATCTGCGTATGTTTGGGGTCCCTCCTGTGCATGGTGGTGGGAGGGAGGGGTATGATGCGTGTGCTCGTGCGGTGTGTGAGGCATTGAATGGGGTGGAGGGGGGAAGAAAGTGGACAGAAGATGACATTGTAAGGGCACACAGAGTTGGGCGGGCAAGGCCGGAGGAGCCACGGACAATGATTGTGAAATTCAGTCAGTGGAAGAATAAGATGGAACTGCTCTGGAATAAAGAAGTAAGAGGTCAACTGGAAAGAAAGGGGGTCAGACTGGCGACGGATTTAACTCGCAGGCAACAAAACATTGTTCAAATGGCAAAACAACAAGGGAAAGTAGCAGTGTTTGTTAAAGGCAAGCTGACCGTTCAAACACGTAAGCCAGATAATGACAGACAGTTTGGGGAAAGAAATGATGATGTTCGTGATGTGCCTGTACCTGAGCCCGCCACCACCCCTAACCCAACCCTACCCTTTCCTCGTCCACCATGAAAATCAACCCACTCGCCCATCACGTCCCCTCCCTCCCACCTCCACTCACAGGTTGCTGATGAAGCCTTGTTGAAAACCCCGCAGACAGGAGACCAGAGGGAGGAGGGTGGAGAGCGTGCATCACCAGCCTCTCTCTCTCCCTCCACAACAGAAGGGCGTGACAGGAGGATGACACGCATCACGGGCGAACAGGTCTGGTGCAGGTGCACCAAGCCAGGTCACTGGTACGCAGCGTGCAGGCAACAGGGGAAACTCGCAAAATCGCAGGCAGTCACTGGGGCCGCGTTCTTACGCTGGCGCCCTTGCGGGTGATAATGCACGACAGACAGGGATGGGCAATTACCTTAGCGGGCTAAACAGCAACTTGAACAAAGCTAGCTCCAAAGAGGGGGACGTACGTCACGCTCGAGTACCAGCAATAATAAATAACATATAGCCGATCACCAAACGTCAAGACTTAATTTCCTAATTACAATGTTGAAAATTTGAAAAATAAAACTCTGACGCTGACATTTCTTTCCTTGATTTTGTTAATAGATATGATATAATTTGTTTAACAGAAACTTTCATCGATCATGCTTTTGATTTCAGTTTTCACTTTAAAAATTATGTTGCGTTTAGTGCTCGTGCTAAGAAACTGTCTGTGCATGGACGCGTTTCTGGAGGAGTTGTGGTTCTTGTTAAAAAAAAGACTTCGCAAACTTTATACAAAAAATTGAAATTGATTGTGAGAATGTTGTCGTGATTCAAATTGATAAATGTGTGTTTGGTTTAGATAAAGATGTTGTGTTTGTTGGGTGCTATGTTGTCCCTGAAGGAGGGCCCCTATATAGACAAACTAATCTCACAGATGGTATACTTATGCTTTGAAGATAGTCTGCTGCAGTCTCTTTCTGATAGTAATGTTTATTATATTATGTGTGGTGATATGAACGTCAGAACGGGTTGTGAGCAGACAAAGGAGGAAGAAATGTATAATTATGTGTTTAATGTGCAAAATGATGATGACAACGAAAATGATGAAATTGCTTCTATGAAAAGATGTTCAAAAGATAAAATTGTAAACAAGTTTGGTCGTTCTTTGTTGGACCTTTGCTTTTTGTTTGATTTGTGTATTCTGAATGGTTCGTGCGACACTGATGCTGAGGGAGAATTTACTTTTGTTGCTCCTCAGGGTTGTAGTGTAAATTGATTATTTCTAGTGTCTAGTGAACTATGTTTATATTGTACTTTAAAGGTGGGGGATACTCTCTTTTCTTGGCATTTGCCAGTTCAGTTTACATGTAATTATTGTCATGTCAAAACAGATGTACCGTTAGTTGACAGTGGTGAGTGAGGAGCGAGTGGTGTGGGACAGAGGAAAATGTACAAACGTTTAAGAATGAATTGAATTCTGATGATTTTAAGCAATGTTTAGCTACAGCTATGAAACAACATGATAGTTGATGTAAATAAATTTGTGGATGGTTTTGTTAATGCTTTATATGGAGCCGCGGCATGTATGGTAAGGAAAGTAGGAGGGAAGAAAAAAACAAATGAAGATTGGTTTGACGATGAATGTGAGAAGAAGAGGGAAGTAAAGAGATTATTACAAATATTTAGAAGGGCTAAATCAAAAGAGTCAAAAGAAGAAAAGAGTAATTTATATACTAAAGAAAGAAGATTTAAGAAGAAAAGAAGAGGAAATTTGATGAAAACAGAATACTAAAGCTTAAACAATCAGTAAATGATCCCAAATTGTTTTGGAGTACAATACGATCAGTTAACAGGAAATCCACCATTTACAATGGAATAACACCACAGCAGTGGTTTGACCATTTTAATAGTGTATTCAACTCTCTTTGTAATGGTCAAAGTGATCCAGCGGTAGAAGAAATAGAAGATGAACAAAATGATGAGCTTTTGTTTGATGACCCTATAACTACAGATGAAGTAAGAGCAAGTATTAGAAATTTGAAAACTGGTAAAAGCCCGGGACCAGATAGAATAATAGTGAAATGATTAAACATGCCAAATGACTATGTGATTGACTTCTGTGTTTCTTTATTTAACCATTTGTTTAATCATGGATTGTTTCCCCTGTCGTGGTCAAACGTCCATTATTGTACCCATCCACAAAAAAGCAGACCCAAATAACCAGATAATTATAGAGGTGTAGCTCTCACAAGTATAATTAGTAAAGTATATACTCATGTTTTGAATAGAAGATTGACACAATGGGCTGAAAAGGAGAGGAAAATTGGGGAAGAGCAGGCGGGGTTCAGGTCAGGGTATAGTACAGTTGATCATATTTTCACATATGCTTTAGTCCAAAAGTGCCTAAGAAAAATACTAAACTGTATGTTGCTTTTGTTGATTTTAAAAAGGCTTTTGATTCTGTTTAATAGAAATGTGTTGTGGCAAGTTCTTAGAAAAACAGGGTTAAAGGAAAATTGTACTATGCTCTTCGTGGTGTATATAATTCAGTTTTAGCATGTGTTCGTGAGAAAGGATTGTACAGTGGCTTATTCAATTGTCCTAGAGGAGTGAATCAAGGTTGCCTATTGAGCCCTCAAATGTTTGCATTTTTTATAAATAAGATAGCTTTAGAAATGTCACATGGAGGCAAACATGGTATACAGTTGATTGCAGGTGCTGTTGAAACTGTTTATGCTTTTATTTGCAGATGATGTCACCTTGTTCTCTAGTACTGTTGTTGGGTCGCAAAATCAATTAACTGTTTTAAAAAATGAAGCAGATAGACTTCAATTAAGTGTTAATCTAGAGAAAAAAACAAACATTATTGCCTTTCGTATGGGTGGTTATCTGTCCCAGCATGAAAAGTGTGTGGTATGGAGATGTAGAAGTAAAAGTAACCAATAGTTACAAATATTTGGGGATGTTATTTACAACTCGTTTAAGTCTAAATGCAGGGTGGCGTGAAATCGGCAGACAGGGCAAGAAGGGGGTCGTAGAAATTCTAAGATGCATGAAAAGACTTAATAGCATTGACCCGTCTTTGTTGTGGATTATTTGACTCACAAATAGCGCCTATGCTGACTTATGCTGCAGAAGTTTGGGGATTAGAAGAAAATTTAGAAATGGAGAAGGTACATACTATGGTTATTAAAAGATTCATGAACATTCCACTGCATTCATCAAACACAATGGCTTATGGTAATTCTGGAAGATATCCTTTATTCATTCAAACGTTTTCAAAATCTATAAAGTATTGGTTAAAATTGACACAACTTCCAACATCAGGCTATGTAGACAAGCATAAGATATGTTATATTTACAAATGGAAAGTGGACACTGCAACTGGGTTAGTAAAGTAAAACATGTGTTAACTACTAATGGGTTTGGTATTGTGTGGCTTAGCAAAGAGATAGGGAACGAAAAGGCATTTATGTCAGAATTTAAGGATCGCTTGATAGCCTGCTACAAACAGAACTGGCATTCAAAAATGGAAGAAAATGACAAGTATTCATGGTTTTATTCCTTTAAAAGTATTCTACAGCTGGAAATGTTTTTTTTTTTTAAAATCTGTTGCTAATAAATGGCATAGAAGAAGCATTTTGGCCAGGTTTAGAAGTCGGACCCTTGGTTTTAAAGCAAATAAGAAATGGTTTTGCAATGAAGTTTCTGTTGATGATGTTTGTGTGTTGTGCCCAGATAATAGTAAGGAAGATGAAGAGCACTTTTTATTTCAATGTAAGGCATATGAAGATAAAAGGAAAAAATTAAAACTGTTTAATTTGATGCCAGAAAGACCATTTACTTTGATTGAACTATTATCTTCTGATGATGGAAGTATTCTTCGTCTGTTTTGCCAAATATATTGCTGAATGTTATGATATCAGAGAGAAAAAAAATGTCTGTTGCTGTTTCCCTGTGAGACAGTGCTTTGGTTCTCCGTATGTCATAGCTGGTCATTTAGGCCCACGTTTGGTGATCTTTTGTTTGTCGTTGACTTTATTATTCCCAGACAGATACCGGGAATCATGTTTGTTATGTATTACACATTTTTCGTTTCATAAATTCTTGACGCTGCATTAATGATAGCCCCCTTGACATGAAGACTATATTTTGTCATTGTCAATAAAAACGATTCTGAAGCGTCTCTCTCTCTCTCTCTCTCTCTCTCTCAGTCAAGCCAGTCCCATACAATTTATCCTCCCAGATTTTCAGACTTCAATCCCCCCCTCTCCTGCATTCACCGCACACAACCAGGAATTCTACAATTCAGGACCGACATCACCCCCCCCCCCCCCCCCCCCCCCCTTCTTTCAGATCTTGTGATCAATTCCCCCCACTTGTGCCCAAATTCACATACTAGAGTGGTACAATCCCTTGCTCCTCCTAATTACCCCCCAACTTTCTTTCCCGAACACTCTCCAAAAAGTAATTTACGTGATTCTGTGTCAACTGACAGCAAACCAAAAGTCAATCCTTTGTGGCTCAGTATCCAGAAATCAGAAATCCCCCCGTCCTTCATACTATCTGAACAACTTCATCCCTTTACAGAACGTCTTCTACAAATGGCGTCGCAAATACTGGCGAGCCAACATTGGCCTGTTTATCAGCCTAATCATCCCCCAGTTCAACCATTGAACTATTCCTGTTGTTGTATGAGGTTGCATGTGTCAATACGCATTTGTGATTAGTATGGATATATTGGAATAGTTATAATGCGTATCAAATGGTGCACTGAATTTCACTGTGAGAGTAAGATTTTCTATATAAACTGAAGTTCTAAAAAGTGTGCCGTGCGTGCGTGCGTGCATGCGTGTGTGCGTGCATGCGGGTGCGCGGGCGTGTGTGTGTGTATTCCTGCGCGCGCGCGTGTGTGTATGTGCGTGTGTGTGTGTGTGTGTGTGTGTGTGTGTGTGTGTGTGTGTGTGTGTGTGTGTGTGTGTGTGTGTGTGTGTGTGTGTGTGTGTGTGTGTGTGTGTGCGTGCGCGCTTATTTGTGCGCGTGTTTCAAAGAACCAGGAGTGGAAGAATTTGTAATCCACCAGATTACATCTGTACCTCCTCGAAAGTGTGCATATAGGCCTCTATATGTATGTCAGTTACTGTAATGTGTTTGTATGATCTTAATCATTATGGTGAGTCACAGTTTTTGCCGGGCCGATATCATTTCACCTGGTACTTGGTGCAAAAGAGTTTTGAATTTGACATTGATTCATTTGTGCCTTTTGATCAAGAGTTTCTGGGGTTTTTTTCCTCCTCCTTCTTCTCTTCTTCTGTCTTATATTAATATAGTCTTTGGAAAAAACAAGTTGTTTGTTATAAACAGTTCGGGTATCCCTTCGCTTTCTATATCCATTGTTTATTATTGTTTATTATATTTGTACTTGGCTGCTATTTCTTTGTTTTCCTCTTTTGTTTTGTTACTGTACCATGCAAGTAACACGTAACGAGTGGCCATCTGCTGATGGCCTACGAGTAGTTTTTTTGAATATTTGTTATTTACAAAATAAGCTAAATGATGTATCTGATATTCTTTTCAATCATGGTAAAAGCTTCCACATATTCGGTTTTTCGGAAACAAGGTTATCTCACCAAGTGTCCGACTCAGAACTAATAATACCAGGCTATAATGTAGTGCGCAAAAGACCCATCCAATTTAGAGAAACGGGTCTTATTATATATATTCATGAAAGTTTAAACTTTAAGCAAATCTCTTCTCTAGAAAAAATACCAAGTAGAATCCTTATGGATCGAATTACAGCTGAAAAAATCGAAACCTATTCTTATAAGCTTTATATATAGAAACCCGGCGGAGCGAACTGATTGGATAGATGATGAATTTTCTTCAATGATGGAGGAAGCATCCTTATTCTCTTATGAACATATATTACTAGGTGATTTCAATATTGATTTATTAAAATCGAACAAATATTGGACAGAAACTTACAAATCATTTAACCTCGACCAACTAATAGACAACCACCAACAAGAGTCACCGCTACCTCCCAAACACTTATTGACCATATATATACTTCTTCAGTTAACACCATGATAGAAATATGCTCACCGACGTTCGGTTGTAGCGACCATTCTCCAGTGTGTTTTTACATGGTCCAAGCGAGGAGTTAAAGTTCCAAAAAATTTCCACAAGATAATTACCTACAGAAACTTTCAAAAATTTTGACAATGACTCCTTTCAACGGGATTTAATGAACTCATTCCTTTCTACGGTCTATCAATTCACAGACCCCGACGAGGCTTTAGAAGTCTGGTATCATAGTTTCCTTAATGTTTATAATAAGCATGCCCCATTTAAAACAATGCGTGTTAGCAACAATCCTAAAAAACCCTGGATAACTAAAGATATAGACATTGCTACCGACTTAAGAGAGTCGCTATTAGTGTCAGGGAGTCGAGATTCCTATAAAAAACAAAGAAACTTAGTCAATTACCTAAAACGATCGTCAAAGAAAAAGTATTTTCAAGATCTTATTTCTTCCAAAGCAGATAACAGATCTATTTGGAAAGCGATAAACGAGCTTACTAATAAAAATGTGAAAGGTCATACTACCTCGCCAAAAGATTTATCATCTGATGTCTTGAATAAACATTTTTGTGACATAGCTAACTCAACAATAAAAATAAACAGAACATCAGAAAATAAATTGGATATTCTTCAGGACTACTGCAATTCTAGAAATATATCCTCTCTTTCAAATATACCATTTATGGGTGTGCATGAAGTGTATAAATCTCTAAGTAGCCTAAAACAAAGTAACACAAGTGGTCTTGATGGCATTGATGGGAAAATCTTAAAATTGTCAGCCCCAGTAATCGCCGAAACGCTTACTTACATCTACAACCTATGCCTTGCAAAAAATTATATTCCAAAAGCTTTTAAAGTTGCTAAAGTCATACCCACCTATAAATCAGGTGACTATGGTGATCCCTCAAATTATAGACCCATCTCCATCTTGTCTATACTCTCTAAACCTTTGGAAGATCATATAAACAAACACATTCTTAATCACTTCAACTCCTTCGATCTGTTTCATCCAAACCAGTCCGGATTCAGGGCCAACCATTCTTGTCACACAGCATTAACTAATCTTGTGGACCAGTGGCTTATTAATATAAACAATAATAAAATCACAGGTCTTCTAGTAGTAGACTTTATGAAAGCATTTGATGTCGTCGACCACAGTCTTCTACTTGAGAAATTAAAGATCTATGGCCTAACTGACAACGCTTTGGAACTTCTATCTTCATTCTCTCTCAGACAGGAAACAGTGTGTTTCGGTAAATAGATCAAGTTCTTCCATTCTACCTATTAAGTACGGCGTCCCCCAAGGCTCAATCCTTGGGCCAATACTATTTTCTATATATATATATAACGATCTACCTCTGTTTTTTTTACAACTTTATGTGAGATGTTTGCCGATGATACCACTATCCACACCTGTCACGATAAATTAGATAGCATTTTATCTCCTTTACAGAAAGTATCAATAAGTTATTGGAATGGTCTGAACTTAATCATATGCGACTCCACCCAAAAAAAAAAACTAAATACTTATTAATTACTACCAGACAAAAACGTCAAAATCTTTCTTGCAGCAATCATTACCTTTGTATTAATGGAGAAAATCTCGAAGAAGTTGATCACCATATGATCCTAGGTGTTTATTATTGATAACAATCTGTCATGGTCGAATCATATTGCGTTATTATGTAAAAATGTGTCCAGAAAGATTTACCAGCTTTCCAGAATGAAACACTTTTTAGACCAACATAGCCGTAAGTTGTTCTTTCATGCCTATGTTGAATCTTACATAAACTATGCCTCAACAATATGGGATTCGGCTAGTGATAATATTTTTAAAACCTTTATTCAGTTTACATAGACGTGCCATTAAACTGATCCTCCTGAAGTCCTCCTCCCCAACTTTCTCAGAATATAAACATTTAGGAATTCTGCCTCTAAAATGGAAACTAGTGTACAACAAAGCTATCTTCATGTTTAAAATAATGTCCGACCGTGCCCCTGTGACTTTGAAAAACAGATTCGAAATGAAGAAGATCCGTCATGTTTACAAGATAAAAGTACTTCTTCCGAGAATAGATCTATTTAAATCAAGCTTGTTGTACTCTGGTGGGCTGCTTATGGAATTCTATTATAACTTCAATCGATGTAAATACAAGCCTCCGAGTCTTTAAAAACAAATATCAAACACACACCTTATGACGCAATACATGAACAGCATCTCCTAATCCTTATGATCAGTGATTATTTAATTTTATATCCTCTCTCTCTCTCTCTTCTCTGTTTGAAAAGGGTGGGTTGTGAACGGAGGGGTAGATGGGGTGAGGTGGGGTGCTTGTGACGAGGGGCGAGGATGGAATTGTTTGCAGAGAACAGGGGATAGAGAGGAAAGGGGACTTGTAGTGCGAATCTGGAGGGCGCAAAAATGTGTGCTGTACGCCCCCTTCCGGAACAGATGCTTGGTTTTAATATTGATTTACTATCATGTTGATTTCTATGTGTGATTATTATGTGTTCTGTATTTCTATCTTTTTCAGATCATGCTATTCGATAGATGTAATGTTTGACAATGCAAATGTATGTATGTGCGCATGTGTGTATATTTGAATTGTAATGTTATTATTTTCAATCATTATCATTCGTTACTATTGTTATTGCTATTATTATTGGGTATTTGTCACCATTATCACTGGGTGTGTAGAGTGCTTGGAATGGACTGTGTGACAGGTGGGTGTTTGGTTAATGTTGGGGTGTGTGGGAGGGTGGTTTTTGTGTTTGAAATGCTTCTTTTTTTTTTTCATTTTTGAGGGCAAGATGCAAACAAGCCTGCCATGTGCTTATTCTTTTCCCTCATTAAACAAATTTCGTTCGTTCGTTCGTTCGTTCGTTCGTTCTCTCTCTCTCTCTCTCTCTCATTCGCCTTCACTCACTCGTACAGGGACAAAGAGAGATAAGTAACGAGAAATGAAGAAAGAGAAGAGAAGGCAGGAAGAGACGGACAGAAGAAACTGTTACTAGCTTATTAGCATCATCTGTTTAGAGTACCCAGCGCCAACAGCTTTCATAACAGTACATGTCAGTGAACAAAAGTACTCAAGCATTTAATGACACGTTATATTCAATAATTCTCAGGTCAACATAAATCCAGCATGCAAAACTGCCTAAGCCAGTACCAGTCTGTATTCAAGGATATATCGTATATATTTCTGCACTCAAAGCAATAAATCCCTGATGTTAACTGTAAGTGTTGATCATACCAACTCACCATTACAAAATATGCTGTTGCTTAAGTGTGTTCGTAGAGCTTACAGTCAAGCTAAAAGAGACATATTCTGTGATAATAATTGTAATAATAAGCTTTTGCATTTCTGTGAGTTCGTAATTTTTCTGTTTCTGAAGCCATAAATAAGAAAAGCAAGGTTCTAGATTTTCTGCACCACGAACATTGGGATGAGCAAGGAAGCAAGACAGGTAATCCTTCTGTGAATATTGGTGATCCCTTGTGCGGTCTGCGTAGATACATTATGTCAGGGATGTTCTGTAGAAGGAGCAATTGTGATCACGCTGCTGAGTGTTATTTCTTTTTAGTTGAGAATCCTGTTGAAACATCAAATAAAGTTAACAAAATGAACACCACTGCTTTATTCAATTCTCCTGTTATCGCCCGATACAAACGCTCTTGTTTCTAACCAAAGTATCAGCAAGAGACAAATGAATGTGGTGTTGTGGGTGATTACCATAGGGAGGAAGACGAGGAGGAATAGGAAAATGGATGTATTACCGTGGCGACTCTCATTATAGTTATTATGTTTCTGTTTCACAGGGTCAAGACATTCTATGCCGTGATTTCATTTTCCACCCCCATCATGTCAACGTTCAACCTCTCCCCTGGAACTGTCAATTATCAGCTGTGGCACTGGTCGCAAACCCACCCGAGCTCAGTCGCCTTTATCTTCCGCAGTGATGACCCCAACAACCGACGTTTGACCTTGACCCGTAGAGATGTCTTCCTACTGGCTTCCCGCTACGCGGCCATCTTGCGGAGAAAAGGCCTAGGACATGGCAACATCGTGTGCAACACTCTGCCCAACAGCCCGGAGCGACTGCTGACTGATCTGGGAATCCTGATGACGGGAGCCGCAGTCCTCAACGGCCTGATGTTCCTCGCAGACCGATCGGATTTCTTGAGGCCTCTTCATAAGGCAGGCTGTGTGGCGGTGGTGAGCGATCTTCAGCAGACTCGAGATGTTCTGGCCCTGATTCAAGGACAGGTGGCTGCAGAGGATGGTAAGATCTCTGTGGAATGTCCACAGATCCCGTCACTGAAGTATGTTCTGAGCGTGGACTGTAAGACCAGCGAGGACGGCCTCAAGCCTTTCTTGGAAGAGCTGAAGAAGGAGGAGGATCAATACGTTTCTGACGCTCAGCCCTGTGATTTAGCCTACATCATGGCCAGCTCAGGAAGTACAGGATTCTCCAAGATGGTGCCAAGAACCCATGCCATGCTCCTGGACATTGGCAGAAGTCTGTCCGCCATGTTTGCACATCAAGATGGAGACGTCTTCTTCAACGACAGGGCTTTGGGCTGGATGGGCGGAGCACCACTGATCTACATTGTCACCGGAGGCGTGCGGGTTTTGACCGATCTGTCCACGACTCCTGCGGATTCTCTGAGTCTTGCATGGAACAGCGTTTGGGACGAGGGCGCCACCATCATCAATGTTAATCCCTACAACATTGACCTGTCCTTGGCTAGACCTGAACTGTGGCAAGGCCAGAAGAAAGTGCGATGTCTATGGACAGGTATGTGGGTATAGTCAGCACAGGCGATAGCAGCTGAGTACAGGACTCTTGACGACCCCCACCCAACACATCAAAAAGCACAAAAACAAACAGCCAGCATACCAGTCAACAAATATCTACTCAGGCAGCCAGTCAACCAGCCGACCCACTATCTTACTCTTATCTTACCGTTCGCTATTAGCCGATAGCGTATCGTTTTTTAAGTCGGTTTAAAACATGAGTAATCAATGTGTTTGGAAATCTTTGAATGCATCCTTTAAAATAAGGCTTGTGTACTCGGCTATTGATCAACCGTTTAATCGACAGCATCACCTTTAGCAGGATGACTATGCTGATTTGATCAGAGTTCAGAAGCTATGCGCCAGGGCCGGTTACCGTGGCAGGCCATTGTAGAATAGACTGTTCCCGCTGTCCATTGTTTTTGTCGTTCGATCAATATACATAGCATGCTGTCCCAGTCTTCACACTATACCCCCGGAGAACATAGCCAGCGCTGGGGAGTCATTTGTACGATGAGCTAAAATCAGAATGCATGGTGGGATCAAAATAAATACGGACCTAGGTTCGGTGAAGCCTTCACCAATGTTCTTGCCGTTTCCCCGCGAGACAAGCAAGGTATTCTGATAGGTTCATTTCAACTGCAGGAGGCTGTCGACCAGCATGTCCTTTTGGTGTTTTTTTCCCCTCTGATCACCCAGCCAGCATCAGTGGCATCACTCCCCGTTCTGATCGTTCTGACCGCCCTATACACCACTTCGTCTGTATTTCTCCTGTCACAGCCTCCTTTCAATAACTGGTGGCTATCTCTGTATGCATCTCCTACATCTTTTTATCCTCTGTGTAATTGTACTGTTTAAGCTTGTTTAAACAGCGTAACCGGTAGGCAGCGTTATATATATATATATATATATATGGGGGGGGGGGGGGGGGGGGGGGGGTGTGTGTGTGTGTGTGTGTGTGTGTGTGTGTGTGTGTGTGTTAAAGAGACAGGCTCTTGTGCCATGGTTTAAGGAAAACCCTAAGTGTCGACTGTTCCAGGAGGTCAGCCTGTGAGAAAGCAGCACCTGCAGGTGCTGGACTCCATCACCGAGAGCGTGTGCATTGTGTACGGGTCTACAGAGGCCGGCTTCAACACCAGTCTGACGGTCACCGCTGACAACAGACACAGCTTCCAGGATGGGGACAACGGTCTGCCTATTGACGGCCTAGAGGTCAGGGTCGCTGGGTGGCACTGCACTTTGCGTGCGCAATCACGTTTCACCCAGTCACATTTCACCCAGTCACGTTTCACCCAATTACGTTTCAAGCAGTCACGTTTTCACTCAGTCACGTTTCACCCAATAACGTTTCACCCAGTCACGTTTCACGCTTCACTCAGTCACGTTTCACCCGATCACATTTCGCTCAGTCACGTTTCGCTCAGTGACGTATCACCCAGTTACGTTTCACCCAATTACGTTTCACCCAGTCACGTTTCACCCTGTCAGGTTTCACCCAGTCGCGTTTCACCCAGTCACGTTTCACTCAATCACGTTTCACCCAATCACGTTTCACCCTGTCACGTTTCACCCAGTCACGTTTCACTCAATCACGTTTCACTCAATCACGTTTCACTCAATCACGTTTCACCCAGTCACGTTTCACCCTGTCAGGTTTCACCCAGTCGCGTTTCACCCAGTCACGTTTTCACCAATCACGTTTCACCCATAACGTTTCACCCAGTCACGTTTCACCCAGTCACTTTTCACCTAATCACGTTTCATCCAATCACTTTTCACCCAATTACGTTTACCCAATCACGTTTCACCCAATTACGTTTTCAGCCAATCACTTGTCATCTGAGGTGTCGTTAGTCCCCTGCTCACATATCCATTATGTTTCGCCCCAAATTTTGAGATGAATGAAACAGATATCTATCTCACCAGCAACAAGCACAATGCATCGAAAATCCTCCTTTCCATTGAAAGTGGTCATAATGTCAGGTCTTTGTACGTCTCTACAATGGAAGGTTAAATTCCTGTAGACTGTCGGGCATAGGTACAGATGAGCTGTCAGAGAAGTGGGTTGTTAAAGGCATGGCATTAAGAAAAGCTGTATCCTTTTTTTTTCTCCTCCGCTCTAACCTTACTCTTAGCTGAGATTTCACTGCTGGATCGACAGAAGGGGTTTGTAAGCTTTCAAGATCCGACCTTCACAAGTGTTCCGAACTCACAACCAGGGATGTCTCGTTGTTTGTTGTGTGTGCTCTGTGTGTTGTCACTTCTGCTAGGCGAGTTCGTGTCGTTGCAAGTATTCGTTCTTCGAGTTATGGGCGCGTAATTTTTTCATCATGAGAGCAGAGTTACCCTTCTTATTTGTTACTGAGTCCACGGTTACAGTTTAAACCCAAAACATGTATTCTCTGTTACACTCAAAGTTGTACCTGGCTTTTCTATAAAAAAAAAAATAATAATAAGTACCAAAACATATTCATCCTCCCAGCTCATTTCACCACCATCCCTCCACTTCCCACTCTTTGCTTTCCACCCTCTACACCTTCACCCGTCCCTCCTATCCCCTCCTTTTTCTCCACGCCCTCCAATTTCCTTTCCATCCCCCAGTGAACTTTTCCCAGTGAACTCTTCTCAGCTACACACCCACAGAAATCTAAAGTGTTTCATTCGTCAGTTGGCCAGTATGGCTCGAGAAAGATGGAAATAAACCGAAATATTGCCATCATCTATGGGATGATGTTATGTGGCTTCAATTTTTGATCCTCCTGAGAACCTATTCATCGCACAGTTCAGCCCTTGACCCATACCATACCTGACTCTGAGGCGGGTCTCGTGTCAATTCCTTTTACTATGCCAGCACGATCCACATGACCCTTCATCTCCCTGTCGTCTGCTAGACTTTCCACTCCCAAATCCTACCAGTGGCGCAGAAACACAACAGGCCATGCATCAGTCTTGCTATGTTTTTGCTGATATATGGCATTGAACTAGTTTATAGACCCCAAATTCCAGAATATTATCATCTTTTTCACATTAAACATTTTTTTTTTCACAGAGCCAGGGCGATTTGCATCTGTTCAAACTTGATTGTTACTACTTGACTTTTGCTGTAACCCCGAACTCAGACCCGTGTTTACGACCCGTCAGCTTTGCTGCCGACGCCGCCTTAACCATTTTGATCGCGGGCCCCGGCCGTCTGTGCTTGCAGATCAAGCTGGTGGACGACAGCATGCAGGAGATCAAGGAAGCAGACAAGACGGGGGAGATACTGCTCCGTGGCCGTGGCGTCTTCACCAACTATATTGGGCTGGACCAGGATGAGGAGCAGGACGTCTTTACCCCTGACGGATTCTTCCGAACCAAGGACATCGGCTTCAGGAATGACCGAGGGCATTTGCATATCGTCTGCAGAAAGTGAGTCATTTTCATTTGTTCCGAATGAAAAACTGTATAGCCAGTCATAAATACGAATTTTCTTTGATGATCTGAAGATTTACAATATGAAAAAAAAAAAAAAAAAAATCGCCGCTATTTCGGTCATAGACCTTCTTTGGGACTGATGAGATCAAATGAAAGACAAATGAATATGTATAGTAGTAGACCTGTAGGTAGACGAAAAGAAAACGAAAACGATGGGGAACGATGGTGCAGTCGAAGGTGGTAGAATAATAGAAACGCCTCTCGGATGCTAATCTTCTTTTTCACAAATAAGAAATTTTTTTGAATATGTTCTAATAGACTCAAGTCATTCATAAAAGAATCAGAAAACAGCAACCAGCATACTGTACGTATAGCCAGAACAATGAACCAGCATACTGTACGTATAGCCAGTCATACATCGTAAGGGTCCTTGATAGTACATTGCATAAATGAACAGATTTTTGCGGAGAATATGGGACCAACTGGAAGTGTTTTAGGAATGATACTGGAAGGGGTAAAAAGCATTTAATTTCGATATTTCCATCGATTACAGGGTAGTTACGTCACATGACGTTAGTGAAAGAATAAGAGAACAATAAACTAGCAAACTGTACGTTAGTTGTCGTTGCAAATCATTTACATGAAGTTGTATGCTTTTTGAGAAGTCCACAGATCTGTCTCCAGTCGCTTTGGTGCAGTGGTCAATGCGACAGATTCACGAATGGGATATTTTAGGTTACATTCCAATCAGTAAATACATTAACAAGGAATCCTTGTTTTGGTTAATCCCCAAACAGCTCCCATTCAATCCTTATTCAGGCACAGACTTTAATGAGAAGAATCTGGACGAGTGTCACGCATCCAAATCACATGTCAAATCCATTGAAAAGTCTGAAGCTGGGATTCACCTTAAGGTATTGACTTCGTTGATGAACATTTCCTGACCAACGATTCAACTATCTGCATCTCTACAGACTGGTGGAGGCCCGGGTATACAATACGAAAGAAGCGTCCAGCACCAGCCTTTCATGTAATCAGAAACCAGACCGATCTTTCTGCAAGATCGCTGTTATTATGCTCACTGATCTTCATGATAAAGCTAATTTTGTCAACGGCCGTGATGATCGCGTAAGAAATTCTGGTTGATTGAAGAATATAAGACGTCTGATCTTTTGGACCAGCCGTCTGCGTGTTATCGTCATGCTACTATCGCTCAACAAGATTGGTTCTTTACTTACTGTGCCAGTAATGATACATTTTTTAAAAATGAACAGACTGTTTCTGTAAAATCCAGTTCCATTTTTTTTTCATCACTACAAAGCGCATTTCCCAGTGAATTTTGAAAGCATACTTTTAGGACAAATATGTTGATTTAGACATAGTGCAGCGTTAAGAACGATTTGAGTTATGACTAAGTTAAAATAAGAATGTGCTCAAGTCTGCAATATGTTCATGACTGAAAGGACACATAATGTCATTGACAGACTATATACATAGTGCTCTGCTTTTTGTCTGATGTCTGTGCGCCTGAATGTCGTAGGTTTTCATTGTAAATGATCTTCAGCATGTCTGTAAAGTTCCTTTTTCTAACGCTACTCAAAGTTGTAACATCAGACATTTCTGAAGCTCTGAAATGATTAAACGCCCATCATTCTTGATTTTTTCAAAACCACGACAACCGTTCCCAAACAATCTTTCAAAACATTGCACAACACTTCGTTCTCAACTTTTCAAATATACTGCTACCATTGGTTCTCAACTTTTCAAATATACTGCTACTATTTCGTTCTCAACTTTTCAAAGATACTGCTACTATTCGTTCTCAACTTTTCAAAGATACTGCTACTATTCGTTCTCAACTTTTCAGATATACTGCTACTATTCGTTCTCAACTTTCCAATGATAATGCCGTTTCAGTCGTTTCAGACTTTCCTAAATTAAACAACCATTACAAGTTGTTTCCAAAGACACAGTACCATTAGTAGCCGTTTCCAAAATTTCGAAAGATACAACTGTCAACATCATTACCAGTCGGTTCCAAAATTATCCAAAGATACAGTACCATTACAAGTCGTTTCTAACTTCCAAAGATACAGTACCATTACTAGTCGTTTCCAACTTTCCAAAGATACAGTACCATTACTAGTCGTTTTCAACTTTCCAAAGATACAGTACCATTACAAGTCGTTTCCAACTTTCCAAAGATACAGTACCACTGCTAGTCGTTTCCAACTTTCCAAAGATACAGTACCATTACTAGTCGTTTCCAACTTTCCAAAGATACGGTACCATTACCAGTCGCTCCAACTTTCCAAAGTAGTAGCAATGTAAATAAGTAATGATAATAACAACAATGATCAGCCACGGCTTCACGAAAGCATGCAAGGTATCACAGACTGTCTACCAAAGTGAACCCCCCTCTCTGTCACGCCTGTCTGTCTCTATGTCTGAGTCCTTCTCCCACCCATTCTCTCTCCTTTCCCCATCTGTCTGACGGGTGTCTGTCTGCCTGCCTGTCTCCCCATCCACACCTCTCTCTCTCTCTCTCTCTCTCTCTCTCTCTCTCTCCCAAAAACAAAAACAAACAAACAAACAAAAAGTGAAAAAAAAAATATATTCCGTGCTGTTGTATCCCCTTTTCTTTCTTTTTTTTTCCCCCTTTATATTTGACTTCTTTGCTAGAAACCAGTCACGTGACTTCCAACCAAAATTTATCATCATCGAGCAGATCGAACTCCATCATGCACGGCGTGTTCATCGTGTACCCGGGGTGGTTAGAATCCAGGATGGAGAAATGCCCCGGCGTCCAGAACGTCATCGTGGTGCCCGTGCCCGATCCTGTCATCTATGAGGAGCTGTGCGCATGCGTGGTCGCCGAAAAGGGATGCCAGGTCACGGAAGAGCACGTGAGGGAGTTCTGCCAGAGTCAGTTCCTGGTGCCAGAGAAGGCGGAGATCAGCGTCGTTCCCAAGTGAGTCGGCTCTGATGGCGAAGCAGTCATCGCCACAGCGTACTGCAGCGGTGGAAATAGAGACAGCAAGCACCCATGCACATGGGTACAAGGACAACAATAACGATAATGATAATGATGATGATAATGATGATAATAATAACAATAGTAATAATGATAATGATAACAGTAACAACAAGAATGATGATGATGATGATAGAACAACAACAACAATAATATTATAATAACGATGATGATGATGATGATGATGATAACGTTACCACAACAGTAATAATAATAATAATAGAAAAAAATAATGATAATAATAAGAATAATATAGTAATGATAATAACAACAACAACAATAATAATAATAATAATAACTACAATGTCCTAGCATCCATCCTGACAATGTAGGCTACTGTGCACTTCACACATATGAACAAGTTGCTGTCTAACACACACACACACACACACACACACACACACACACACACACACACACACACACACGAGGTTCCTCACATCGTGACCATCATCATCAACATCCTTTTCATCAGTGCACGTTTACGGTCCTCTGTTGGTCACCAGGTTGTACCTCTTCTTCGACTCGTTCCCAACGACCACCACAGGAAAGACTGACCGCAAGGCCATCAGGGAGGAGGCTCTGAAACGACTGGCCCTGGATGACGCCCCCATCCATCCCTCCCCAGACTCCGCCTCGAGACCCTGATCTGGGAACCTTTCTTACAAGGGGCGACCAGCTTCCAAAGATCATCGGGACTGTTTTCATGATGGCTGCAGTAGTTAATATGATCGAGGCCGACTGACTTTATTGCAGTTTTTACGTTTACGTCATCCTGCAAGTCGAGACATTATTGCCATTTTTACGGGGGTTCTTTTTTTTTGTTTTGTTTTTTTTTTGTTTTTTTTTTTTGTTTTTGGTCTAGTGAGTGTCAGGCTCCTGGCAGCGCCGCGACAAACGTCTGAGGAAATATTTGTTGAAAGGGTACCTGAAACATTTCCCCTGCGTTATTTTCACATTGTTCTGTTTGCCCGTTAATAGTTTGTCCTCTCTCTGTGTGTGTGTGTGTGTGTGTGTGTGTGTGTTCTCGTAACTACGCAGTCTGTATCATTTTCCGACAACACATTCCGATGATGAGAATACAATAGTTTGTGTAACTGTCTTTCACGAACGTGGTTTTGTATAATGGGATTCGTCGTTGTTGCTTGCTTTGTTTGTTTCTCGCTACGGCAGTGACTACTTTTTTTTTTTTTTTCAAACTTGAAGACAACCCAGAAAAAGTCTCGTGTGAACAGCTGAGTATGTTGAAACTAAGACTTAAAAATTAACCCGAGCAGCATGGTCCGTGCACTCTTTGTCCGTCACGATACATGGAGCACGTTTGTGTGGGCGACCCTGGAACCAGTCTGAAAGTATAAGTCTGTGTGTATTGGTCACATGCACAAACCACAGGTACTCGAGACACCAAGTATTTCAACGCCAGCGAACAGGCATTGGGAAACACGAGGTGACTGACTGCCCGGCGAATCGATCACACAGGGCAGCCGTCACACTATTATACCCGCACACTAAACTGTTTGAGATGCATCCGGAGTGGCGTGGTCCATTTACAAGAAGTTTTTTTTTTTCAAAATACATCGATGACCCTGGTTCCATCCATCCTTTTCATTTTTTTTTTTTTTTACTTCCTTTCCGGTCTGTGTTTTGTCTTTTCCTCCTCCTTCCTTTCCTTTCTTCACCCTCCCGCCCCATTTTGTCCCTTTGAGTACAACCATGTAACTTTCAGATCTCTGTGTCTGGACCTGCAATTTTCATTCATCTCTCATATGCTGGCATTCAGATGTGTTTTACTGCTCCCGGAGAAGTCATACGATGAAACGTTGCCTATTGAAAAGATGATGAAAAAAAATCGTTCACACCTGAGGACTCTGTGTGTGTGTGTGTGTGTGTGGGGGGGGGGGGGTGAAATGGGGAGTGGTGGGGGAGTGGGTACGTGTGAGTGCACGCGTGCAACCGTGTACGCGTGCGCGCTTGTGTGTGTGTGCGCGCTTGTGTGTGTAAGCGCGCTTGTGTGTGTGTGTGTGTGTGTGTGTGTGTGTGTGTGTGTGTGTGTGTGTGTGTGTGCCTTTGTGTGTGTGTGTGTGTGTGTGTGTGCACGCGCGCGCGCGCGCTTGTGTGTGTGTGTGTGTGTGTGTGTGTGTGTAGGAATTTTTCCAATTTAAGCCTGCATGAACTAACAACTACCCTCAAGTTTCTTTTTTTTTTTTTTTGTCAACACAGGACAGTTCATTTGGCGATTCAGAAACCACCCCTTAGCAATGGCATGCTGACTTTAGAATGGTCTTCTGTCTGCTAGTTTATCTCTAAAAATCGAAATTCATAGACATCTCCACCGAGAGCAGATAGCACGTCGTATCTGACTTATTTTCCAGTGTTCAGGTTATTTGGAAGCCAGATTCGTTTTCAATATTTGGCTTGTTGATTTTTTTTTTTTTTCAACCGAGTGTTCCTGTGCCAAGAACTTAGGTTGGTCATGAATTCCAAAGATTAATTTGACCGTCACGTGAGCTTTGTTCTTGAGGAGTGGTGGAGGAAAGGCATTGTTTGTGAGTCAGTGCAGTAATAAAGCGTGCCCTGAGGCGCACGCGTGTGTGTGTGTGTGTGTGTGTGTGTGTGTGTGTGTGTGTGTGTGCGCGCGCGCGCGCGCTGAAATCAACTTTATGTAGACAGCAAAGTCAGTTTTACGAGGCCTTAAAGCTTTCAGGGAAAACGTCTGCAAGAAATAAATCAAGTATTGTGGAAAGAGTTCTGTGGATTAAGAGACAGACAGACAGACAGACTACTGACAACACGTTATCTCCGATTCTGTGCAGCTGTGCACCAACATACGCGTTCCAACATTTTCAGTCCAGAGTAACTGTCTATCCCGAATCCCGTTACCTTTTAATCTATGTCCTAATTTTATATGTGGAGCTTGCCAAACGCTTTTTTCTGAGATCTAGTACGCAGTCTACTGGATTTTGGTGCTGAGTGCACACTCGCAGTGCTTTGAAGATTTGCTCCAAGAAACCCAAAATGTAAAGCAAAGCTGGGCGCAAAACAATGTGTCATTGAACTTACGTTTAACTAAACCAACTCTGTTTAAATTTGAGCAAAGTTTACTAGCTGGTGTAACTAGATTTACTGGTCTGTAAAGGAGAGGCTAATTGTCTTTCCTTTTTTTTTTTTTTCTCTTTTTGGAATTCACGTGCATGGCACAACACCTCTACAAACGCACATAGCCATTAGAGTCACACTTAATCGCGAGGGGTGACGAGAGAGAGCGAGAGAGAGAGAGAGAGAGAGAGAGAGAGAGAGAGAGAGAGAGAGATTATTTTTATCGTACAGTCAGAACACACAGGCATGACCGAAATGTCACTCGAAAAGCACAGTGAATAAAACTCTCGTCCAAATTTATTAAAATCAGAATAGGAATGTCGTATCAATGTTAGCATCCTGCACTGCTCGCCTTGACAGCAATTACCTAAGAAAAATGCAAACGACAGACCAATCACTTGGCTTCTGGATAAACATTAAAATGCATCGGTTAACATGATAACCGATCGTAGAGCTCACTGTACAATGCAGGAAATACTGAAAATCGACGACGTAGAATTCTGTAGCAGAGATTCAAATGCCGATTAAAGAAAGTACTGTGAGAGTATCAGAAACAGAGCTAAAATTCACCATGGTACAAAATCCGTTGAACATAATCTCTGTGCCAGAAGGAACAGTACTGATTTCTTTCCAAAAAAAAATTGCAAAAAAAAAAAAAAAAAAAATTTCCCCATGGCATAAATCCATTAAGCGTAACGTATACATCACACGCTTTATTTAATCAAAACCACTCCACTCGAGATTCGACCAATTTCTCGAAAATTAAAAAAAAAAAAAGAAGGTAAAAAGTAGCGGGAAGCTGGCCACTTGACAGAAATGCATACGCGCTCTGTGTGCGTATGTAAGCGTGTGCGTATGTAAACCCGTTTGTGACCTGTATGCAAAAAATGAAGCGAATAATTTTCTTATTCTGTGTGATTCGCACAGATTGGAGGCTGACTTTGATTTTCCAGGGATTCTTCATACACACCAATGCCTTATACTTTTTTTTAACCTTACAATGTAGTTCTCGTTGTCATGCCCTCAGTAATAGAGCGAACATCGACTTACGAAGCAACCCACACTCAGCTTGCTATGAGCATCATTAGACTCGAGAAGAAAGGAGGCTAGAGAATATGCAGGCGGAAAAAAACCGCATGTGTCTCGTCTTATTCCCCACATCATGTTGCCTCTTTTTCTGCATATTCTGCCAAAGCCAGCCAGCCACCAGCTTATCAGCCTACACACACTACGTGACCAAGCTCAAAAACAGGGTATTTTCCATGAATATGAAAAAAAAGTACTTTTTGCGAGATCATCAGGTACCATACAAATATGCGTTTCCTAAAATGTATGCTCGTATTATACTTAGAGCGTTTGGATTAAAAAGGTCAGTAAGAAATCAAAATGCGATAGAACCAACAATTCGCACAGTTCACTGTGTACACAGTTTGTTTAAAAAAAAAAAAAAAGAGACTCCATTAAAAACGCTCTGTAGTTAAACGAGCGACACAACGAACGGGAAACGTTTAAAACCCTTCCCGCAAAATAAAATGGATGGGCAAAACATACATGCCAGCCAGGGAACGAACGAATCAAGGAACAAGCAATGGAGAAAACAAGCGAACGAATCGACTGTCTGTCCTGCTGGCTTTCATTTGCTTCTTCCCGCCATTGAAAGAGGATTGTACACAGGCGACTCTTCGTTTGGCCTGTAGGTATTGCACGCTCTCTGGTTTTACCTGGTAAGACGGACGTTTTTCCCGTTTCCCCCCCTCCATACGCAGTATGTTTATGCCACAGGTTAAAAGTCTGACGAATTTGTCATGTAACGCCTTTTCGAGGGCATTTTGTTTTGAGCACGGGAATATAGTTTGTTATATCTCTAAAGATTTTTTTTTTATTGGGGGGAGGGGGGGGGGGTGTATAGCAATGATTCACTGTTTGAAGAGTCTTATTTTGGGCTCTTGTAGAGAAGGTTCACTCTTAAGTTACTGATCATAGCTCATCACCAAACTGTCTGAAAATTGATGGCATGTCTTTCACTTATTCTCAACACACACACCAACTCTTCACCCCGGCATCCACTCCCCTGCACTTCTCACATTCTTCCCAAATCCCACCCTCACCCGTACCTTTCCATCTCACCCCGTTTGTTTTCTTTAAACCAAGAGCATTCCAATTCTCTTTTCTCCGCTTCCTCACACTTTTGAAAGCAATCAACGCACACTGACACATATATTTGTCCATTTGTATTGCTCCCATTTTGTTCTTTCACGCCCTCCCTCCTATTCCTTCCCCTATTCTTTCACAGTTTTCTCTCCATCCCACCCCCTCCGTGATTCTTCCCTAACCCCCCCCCTAACCACCCCCCCCCCCTATCTCTCTCTCTCCTCTGTGTCACCCTTCACGCACTCCTTGACAGGCCCAAGTTTAAGAACATGAAAAGAAGTTAAGTCTTGTTCATCATGCAATGACTTTCTGTCTCTTGGAACACATACCTTATCTTCGTCCTTGGAATGAAAACCGACCCCTCGGCAATCGCAAGGATGTGGACATAATGGGCAGACTGACCCTCGTCTCTCTGTTCTGTCTTGCCTCATTGATGACTTCGTCCTGCACCCAGCCCACTCTCCTCCTCAGCACCATCCCCCCCATTCCCCCCAACTAATAATGCAATGCTAAAAGATTTTCATCTACTAAAGCATCGACTTTTGCAATGAAATAACCACACATAAAACTTGCTTTGAGCTTTAGGAGACTCCAGAAGAAAGGAAGCTGGAGTGTACGCAAGAAAAAGCATGCACGCATTAGGTTGGCTCTTTTTCTGCATACCCACTGAAGATGGCCACAAGCTTATTAGTCTGTACACACTACGTGATCAAGCTCAAAGGTAACACTGAAATTGCACATAGCCTACAAGTAAAGGATATTCTCCCTGAACACACAAAAGGTGCTTTGTGTGAGATCATCAGGTCCGATATGGATACGCGTTTCCTAAAATGTATGCTCGCATTATACTTAGGAGCGTTTCAATGAAAAATAAACATGAAAGGAAATTAAAATGCGATGAAACTAACCAGACTGCATAGTTCGCGCTGTGTACACAAAGTTTGTTTAAAAAAAAGAGAGACTTAATTTTAAACGCTCTGTAGCTAAACGAGCGACACAGCGATTGGGAAACGTTTTAAAATCCTTCCCCCACAAAATAAAAAGGATGGGCAAAACACACAATGCGAGCCAGGGAACGAACGGAACAAGGAACAAGCAATGGAGAAAGCAAGCGAACGAATCGACTGTCTGTCCTGCTAGCTTTCATTTGGCTTCTTCCGCGCCATTGAAAGAAAATCTTACACAGGCGACTCTTCGTTTGGCCTGTTGGTATTGTCTGGTTGGTGACCTGGTGAGATGGAACGCTTTCTCCATACGCAGTAGTTTATGCCACAGGTTAAAAGTCTGACAAATTTATCATGCAACAACAAACAAACAAACACCAACTACCCCTACCTCCAAAAACAAAAAAACCAAAACCTCTCGTAAAACACAAAACTCTACACGTTTTCTTTTTTTTTTTTTTTTATTTTTTTTTTTTTTAATATTTTTGTGGGGGATGGGGGTATACCAATGATTCACTGTTTAGGTTTTAGTCTCTATTTCTAAGCTCATATACAGGTTTGCTTGCATGTTGTTATATCATATTTCATCAACAAACATCATCAGAAAATTGGATGATAGATGCCTTTCACACTTATTCGCCAAACACACCACACAAATACATGCACACCCACACGCTCACCCCATCTCATTCCTCACCACTCTATTGGCATTGCTCATTGCTCCATTCTTCTTCCTTTTCCGTTCTTCCTTTTCTTCTGAATTCTTCTCTTTTTCATGCTTCTTTTTAACGACATTCTTCTTTTCTTCCTTTCACTTTTCTTGCCAATGTGTTATTTCTTCTTTATCTTCTTTTCCTTATTCTTCTCTTCCTCTTCCGTGCTGATTCTTCTTTTTTCTCCTCTCTCTTTCTTCACCTTTTCTAGTCCTGTTATTCTTTCTCTCATTTCTTCCTTTCTTTTTCTTCCCCCAATATCCCCCCCTCGAAACTCCCCCCCGGTTTCCAATCCCANACGTTAATACATCACAGCTTTTATTTTATCAAAACCACCTCGAGATTCGCCCAATTTCTGCGAAAATTAAAAAAAACAAAGAAGGTAAAAAGTAGCGGGAAGCTGGCCACTTGACAGAAAAATGCATACGCGCTCTGTTGCGTATGTAAGCGTGTGCGTATGTAAACCCGTTTGTGACCTGTAAATGCAAAAATGAAGCGAATATTGTTCTTATTCTGTGTGATTCGCACAGATTGGAGGCTGACTTTGATTTTCCAGGGATTCTTCATACACCCAATGCCTTATACTTTTTTTTAACCTTACAATGTAGTTCTCGTTGTCATGCCCTCAGTAATAGAGCGAACATCGACTTACGAAGCAACCACACACTCAGCTTGCTATGAGCATCATTAGACTCGAGAAGAAAGGAGGCTAGAGAATATGCAGGCGGAAAAAAACCGCATGTGTCTCGTCTTATTCCCCACATCATGTTGCCTCTTTTTCTGCATATTCTGCCAAAGCCAGCCAGCCACCAGCTTATCAGCCTACACACACTACGTGACCAAGCTCAAAAACAGGGTATATTTTCCATGAATATGAAAAAAAGTACTTTTTGCGAGATCATCAGGTACCATACAAATATGCGTTTCCTAAAATGTATGCTCGTATTATACTTAGAGCGTTTGGATTAAAAAGGTCAGTAAGGAAATCAAAATGCGATAGAACCAACAATTCGCACAGTTCACTGTGTACACAGTTTTGTTTAAAAAAAAAAAAAAAGACTCCATTAAAAACGCTCTGTAGTTAAACGAGCGACACAACGAACGGGAAACGTTTTTAAAACCCCTTCCCGCAAAATAAAATGGATGGGCAAAACATACATGCCAGCCAGGGAACGAACGAATCAAGGAACAAGCAATGGAGAAAACAAGCGAACGAATCGACTGTCTGTCCTGCTGGCTTTCATTTGCTTCTTCCCGCCATTGAAAGAGGATTGTACACAGGCGACTCTTCGTTTGGCCTGTAGGTATTGCACGCTCTCTGGTTTACCTGGTAAGACGGACCGTTTTCTCCATACGCAGTATGTTATGCCACAGGTTAAAAGTCTGACGAATTTGTCATGTAACGCCTTTCGAGGGCATTTGTTTTGAGCACGGGAATATAGTTTGTTATATCTCTAAAGATTTTTTTTTATTGGGGGAGGGGGGGGGGGGTGTATAGCAATGATTCACTGTTTGAAGAGTCTTATTTTGGGCTCTTGTAGAGAAGGTTCACTCTTAAGTTACTGATCATAGCTCATCACCAAACTGTCTGAAAAATTGATGGCATGTCTTTCACTTATTCTCAACACACACACCAACCTTCACCCCGGCATCCACTCCCTGCACTTCTCACATTCTTCCCAAATCCCACCCTCACCCGTACCTTTCCATCTCACCCCGTTTGTTTCTTTAAACCAAGAGCATTCCAATTCTCTTTTCTCCGCTTCCTCACACTTTTGAAAGCAATCAACGCACACTGACACATATATTTGTCCATTTGTATTGCTCCCATTTTGTTCTTTCACGCCCTCCCTCCTATTCCTTCCCCTATTCTTTCACAGTTTTCTCTCCATCCATCCCACCCCCCCGTCCGTGATTCTTCCCTAACCACCCCCCCCCCTCCCCCTCTCTATCTCTCTGTGTCACCCTTCACGCACTCCTTGACAGGCCCAAGTTTAAGAACATGAAAAGAAGTTAAGTCTTGTTCATCATGCAATGACTTTCTGTCTCTTGGAACACATACCTTATCTTCGTCCTTGGAATGAAACCGACCCCTCGGCAATCGCAAGGATGTGGACATAATGGGCAGACTGACCCTCGTCTCTCTGTTCTGTCTTGCCTCATTGATGACTTCGTCCTGCACCCAGCCCACTCTCCTCAGCACCATCCCCCATTCCCCCAACTAATAATGCAATGCTAAAAGATTTTCATCTACTAAAGCATCGACTTTTGCAATGAAATAACCACACATAAACTTGCTTTGAGCTTTAGGAGACTCCAGAAGAAAGGAAGCTGGAGTGTACGCAAGAAAAAGCATGCACGCATTAGGTTGGCTCTTTTTCTGCATACCCACTGAAGATGGCCACAAGCTTATTAGTCTGTACACACTACGTGATCAAGCTCAAAGGTAACACTGAAATTGCACATAGCCTACAAGAAAGGATATTCTCCCTGAACACAACAAAAGGTGCTTTGTGTGAGATCATCAGGTCCGATATGGATACGCGTTTCCTAAAATGTATGCTCGCATTATACTTAGAGCGTTTCAATGAAAAATAAACATGAAAGGAAATTAAAAATGCGATGAAACTAACAGACTGCATAGTTCGCTGTGTACACAAAGTTTGTTTAAAAAAAAGAGAGACTTAATTTTAAACGCTCTGTAGCTAAACGAGCGACACAGCGATTGGGAAACGTTTAAAATCCTTCCCACAAAATAAAAAGGATGGGCAAAACACACATGCGAGCCAGGGAACGAACGGAACAAGGAACAAGCAATGGAGAAAGCAAGCGAACGAATCGACTGTCTGTCCTGCTAGCTTTCATTTGCTTCTTCCCGCCATTGAAAGAAAAATCTTACACAGGCGACTCTTCGTTTGGCCTGTTGGTATTGTCTGGTTGACCTGGTGAGATGGAACGCTTTCTCCATACGCAGTATGTTTATGCCACAGGTTAAAAGTCTGACAAATTTATCATGTAATGCCTTTTCTAGGACATTTTTTTTTGAGTACTGGAATGTAGTTTGTTATATCTCTACACGTTTTTTTTTTAATTTGTGGGGGAGGGGGGTATACAAATGATTCACTGTTTAGTGTCTTATTCTAAGCTCATATACAGGTTTGCTTGCATGTTGTTTATCATAGTTCATCAACAAACATCATCAGAAAATTTGATGATATGCCTTTCACTTATTCTCAAAACACACACACATACATGCACACACACACGCTCCACCCCATCATCCACACCACTGCATTGCTCACATTCTTCTTCCCAAATCCCTCCCTCCCCACCTTTCCATCCACCCCCCTGTTCTTGTCTTTTAACCAAAAGCGTTACAATTCTCTTTCCCCTGCTTCCTCACAATTTTGATATCAACGCATGCTGACACAAACATACATTCGTCCATTTTGTATTCCTCCGCTTCTGTTCTGTCACGCCTTCTCTCGTATTCCTTCCCCCATTCTTTCACACCTTATCCCCACCCCACCCCCTCCCTGATCTCTCTCTCTGTTTCTGTCTCTCTCTGTCACCCCCTCATACCCTCCTTGACAGGCCCAGACTTGCGCACATGAAAAGGACTTTGTCTTGTTCATCATGCAATAAAGTCATTTTCTGTCTCTTGAAACGCATTCGTCATCTCCATCCCAGGAATGAAACCGACCCCTCGACATTTACAGGATGAGCAGTGGACATTGTGGGTGGACCGACTCTCATCTCGCTGTTCTGTCTTGCTTCACTGACCTCCCATATAAACTGACACCTCGTCCTCCTCCAAATCTTCTAGCACCGTAACATCCTCCTCAATTTCTTCGTCCTGCACCCGCCCTGCTCTCCTCAGTGCCATTCCCCGTTCTGCCATACGATAATGCAACGTTAACAGATCTTCATCCAAAGCATCCCTGGGGTCAACCCCTTCCTCCACGTAGGGCAAAACCCTCCAACCCCGCCAACCCACGTGCCTTTCCCCGACCCCGAGCCCATGTCTGAACCCTACCTTGATCCTGAGCCTGAGCCTGAACTTGAGCCTGCCGCTGTGCTCGAGGTCGTGTCTGGACCTGAGCCTGTTCCTCAGCTGGTGCCTGAGTCTGAGGCTGTGTCTGAGCCTCATCCCTTGCCTGTGTCTGAATCAGAGCCAGCTTCTCAGCCTGTGCCTGAGCCCATGCCTGAGCCCGAGCCAGTGCCTGAGCCTCATTCCATGCCCGTGTCTGAGCCTCAGCCTCATCCAGAGCCTGAGCCCGAACCTGTGCCTGAGCCCTCATCCCCAGCCTGTGCCTGAACCTGAGCCCGTTTCTGAGCCCGTGACTGAGCTCGAATCTGTGCCTGGACTTCATCTCGAGCACGTGTCTGAACCGGAGGCTCTTCCTGAACCCGAACCCGTTCCTGAACTACATACTTTCCCTGAACAAGATACAAAGGCCGCCTCTGACTTGGAAGCTCTCCCTGAACCAGATACAAAGGCTCTACCTGAACTGGAGGCTCTCTCCCTGAACCAGATCCTGAGACAGTGTCAGAATTGGTTCTTCCTGATCCAAACGATAAGGCCACATCCCATACTCATCTTCTTCGAGAACCTGTCCCAGCAACTGAATCCTAGCCAGAGGATCAGGCTGTGTCCGAGAAGTAGTTGGCCATTGTTCAGTGGCTGGTCGAGCGGCAAACAGTTCAGCGTCTCTCTGAGAAATAGCTGGCCATTGTTCAATGGCTGGTTCAGTGGCGAACAGCTCAGCGCCTCTCTGAGAAGTAGCTGGCCATTGTTCAATGGCTGGTTTCAGCGGCGAACAGCTCAGCGCCTCTCTGAGAAGTAGCTGGCCATTGTTCAATGGCTGGTTCAGCGGCGAACAGCTCAGCGCCTCTCTGAGAAGTAGCTGGCCATTGTTCAGTGGCTGGTTCAGCGGCGAACAGCTCAGCGCCTCTCTGAGAAGTAGCTGGCCATTGTTCAGTTGCTGGTTCAGCGGCGAACAGCTCAGCACCTCTCTGAGAAGTAGCTGGCCATTGTTCAGTTGCTGGTTCAGCGGCGAACAGCTCAGCGCCTCTCTGAGAAGTAGCTGGCCATTGTTCAATGGCTGGTTCAGCGGCGAACAGCTCAGCGCCTCTCTGAGAAGCAGTTGGCTGTTGTACACTGACTTGTCGAGCGTTGTACATCTCAATGAGTCTCTGAGAAGTAGCTGGCCGTTGTTCACACTGGCTGGTCGAGCGGCGAACTGCTCAGCGACTGAGGACGGAGACCTTCTCCTCCTCAAAGCGCTCATCAGGTACTCGGCGTCAGCGTCGTCCTGGTCGCTTGTGAAAGCAGGGTTTAGCCTCGGTGCTGCTGGCCATGCGGAGCCACTCTGTTCTTCTGCACAGGCACAGGCGCGCACGCACGCACGCACGCACGCACGCACACACACACACACACACACACACACACAGACACCACCACCACCACCACCACACCGCACGCAAGCGTGCAAACTTGCACACATGCACGCACATGTGCGCGCGCACACACACACGTATAAAATAAAACTTGAAGAATAAGAATTACTACAGGAAGGATCTGAAGAACAACCAAACAAACAAAAACAACAACAAAACAAAACAAACTAACAAAAACAAAAAAAAAAATTCAAGTTGATGGGCCACCAGTCGAATGGAAAACAAATTACAATTGAGACACAGGCGTTTCGGTCTCTTGGTCTTTTTCAGGCAACACAAACAAATAAACATGTGTTCTAGCCTTAATACTTCACGGGGAAGAACTTGGCATTTCCATTATCACAAGCATCGTTTTGTCTGATATGCCTGCTCATTAATGTAAGGTTCACACTAAGCCATATTATGGCCTGACTCGGGTTCATCTCGCTCGACTCAGAAAAATGATGGTCTTGATCGGTTTTCATGTAGTCCTGCACAGGAAGAGTGTTCCAACTACTAAAATCAGTGTCGACTGATGCCGCTTGCTGCTGGGACTCTCCCCCCCCCCCCCCCCCTTATCGATTATAGAAGAATGATAAACGCAGTATGTCCCCGCCTGTTTTTATACCCCTCCCAGGAAGTCTCGATAACGCGCGCACAGCTTGAATCGGTCAGAACCAGTCCTAACTTGTTTTTTTGTGTCGGCGGCTTTTTTTTTTTCCTGCCACAATTCGATTCAAAGTCATGACGGGCCCTGATTGGTCCGCACTAGTCTACCGCTTGGCGCCCTTGGTCACAGTTCGTCTGCACTGGTTTGGGTATTCCAAAACAACATCCGGCCTCCTTATCTATGAAACTGGTGCAGACGAGTGCAAACTTTTTCAACCAATTAGTTAATAACAGATAGAAATAGGTAGGGCTACATAGGTGTAGATACGAATAACATGACTAATCGAGACTAATCGAGACCGTGACCTAAAAAAAAAATGATCGGAATGGTCGTGAAAAAAATTTTGAACCGTCCAAAGGTCTCTAGTCGGGCTCGACTGGTGCCAGACTAGCTACAGATCTAACCGAAACTAAAAGGGGTTTATCGGACCCCAGCAGACATGTTTATCCAACTTGCTAAAACCAACAGGACTCCGACCTACACATGTGTTCTGCCAAGCCTAGGACTAGTGTGATTAAGGTCTCAAAAGATTAGCTTGGTGTATTCTCAGCTAGGAGGTCGTGGTGTTGAGACCCATCATGGCCATCTATGTGTGGAATTTTTCTACCCTGACCGGCACCTACCCAGAGCTGAGTTTGCCATGGGCTCAGCTGGGATGACTAGAACCTCACAGTCGAGTTTCACACCCACTAAAAGAATCCGTCACCGAGTGTTACTTAAATATTGTGACCAACACTCATGTGTCTGTATTCCTCGGGCTTGGTTGATGCCGTGATATGAAAGCAATTGTTGTCAGCAGGGAGCTAAGCAGATAGTGCCCCTGCGTATTTTGGTGTGTGTTCTTAGATTTTCAGATGTCTCCAATCGAATCCCCGTTGATCTTGGACGAAAAAAAAAAAGTTTTGTGCAGGAGCAGGATCGAAAGGAAATCTTACCCAGTCAATGGATATCGGACACTGAAAGGACTGGTTGGAGGTATCGATGGCTGTTCTTTCTCACACTAACTTTTTTGTTCCCATCCCACTCCATATTTGGAATGACTTCCGCGGTCTCCCTCCCTTTCGTAACCCTTTCGTCCCAGTCTTTGAAAGAAAAAAGACTTTTCTTGCCGAATACTTATCTTGATTCAGTCTTTTTCCCTAATCATCGACATCAATTTAAGACTATTCCTTATCTACATTATCCCCCCCCTCCCCCTTCCCTTCCCCTACAGTTGCAATTTTGTTTCGTACAAATACAAGATTTATTATGAAAAGATAAGAGCACTCCAAGGCCCGTCCTGCCTTCTTTCTCTCCATCCCCCACCCCTCACTTCCCCACCCATCTCGACCCACCCACTCCCCTTCCTAAATGCCCACCACTTTTCCTTATTCCTGTCCATCCCCCCACATCCTCCCCAGCATCCCCCATCCCCAACTCCACCCCTTTCACCCCCCTCCGCATCCATTGATCCTAATCATACCTTGTGGGTGCGAGCCAAAGTTAGCAGGAGCAATGCGGTTCACCTTGTCGACGATATTCGCAGTTACCACGAGGACGAGCAGGAGGACGGCCAGGCACACGACCAGGACCAGGAAGAGGAGAGCGGTGTAGTATTCCTTCCACGTGTCCCCGCTGGCCTGGGCACCATGCACGCCTCTGGTGTTCCGGACCTTCAGCAACCACGCAAAACAACTGCATGAACCACTGGCGCCAGAAGAACCCGTCACGAACACAATGTAAAATGGGGGGTGAGGGTGGTGTGTGGGGGGGGTGGAGAGGTCGGGGAGGGAGGGGCGGCGGGAAAAAAAACGGGAAAGGGGGGAGGGGGGGGAGAAAGAGAGGAAGATACAAAGGGAAGGAAAAGGGTGGATACAAGAAAGAGGAGGAGGAGGAGGAGGATCTGGAAGAAAGTAAACATAAGGGGTTGGGAGAGAAGTGAGGAGGAATGTGGGTGGGGTGGGGAAGGGTGCGCAGGGTAGAGTGTGGAAGTGAGGGAAGGGGAGGGAAATGGGGAATCAAGTCCCAGTTTAATGGTCCCATGACACATGCAGGTGACTATCATAGGATTCAGATAATGTTCAGCAATGTTAGAATGTTCCAATGGGGGGAAAAAAGAAGAAAAGTGGATGAAAGTTGGTTGGATTGTGAGTGGAAGAAAAAAAAACCTGACAGCGGGATCAAATATCAAAATTTGAAGTGATCCAAGCGACATTTACGTTTGTACATTTTGGGTTTGTTTTTTTTTTTCGCCTTTCCCTCCCCGCCCCCCCCCCCCCCCCCCCCCTGCTCCCCCTTCCTCCCCCAAGAAAATTATCGTCAGATGTAACATACGTTTCCATAAAGTCGTAAATCTCACTATATGTTTAGCAGGAAGAGATTACGGAAGGAAAGAGGAGCAGCACCTGGGTAAACAAAAGATGGAGATCGAGGGAGGCAGCCAGTGTAGTACACAGGTACAGCGCAGAGAGACAGAGAGAGAGAGAGAGAGAGAGAGAGAGAGAGAGAGAGAAGAGAGAGACAGACAGACAGACAGGCAGGCAGGCAGACAGGCAGGCAGGCAGGCAGACAGACAGACAGACAGACAGGGGGGGGAGAGAGAGAGAGAGAGAGACAGAGACAGAGACAGAGAGACTGACAGATCCTCACGCACGCATCAACTAATTACATATGGTCTATGTGGGGGGGGGGGGGGGGGGGGGGGGGGGGGGGGGGGGGGGAGGGGGAGGGGGGGGCCGGGAGGGCCGGGGGGGGGGGGGGGTGGGGGAGTGGGGGATAGGAACGAAACAGAGTTGAAAAGGACAGGACCTAAACAGAGGAGCGGAAGCTGGGAGGTAGAGAGGTAGGGGGTGGGGAGGTGGGGCTGACAAACGATGACAAATGGAAGAAAGGAACACCCATCTGAACAGCAAGCTTCTTATGAATTAAAACACCTCCCTCTGCCCATCTCCACGCCGACCTCCCTAACTCCCGCCCCCCTTCCTCTCTCCCTTCCTCCCTCCTCTAACCAAGCTTCTTTATTTACTGAAAGACAAGTTTTTCTTTGTTGTTGCTAAAGTAAAAGACATACGCTTTTCTATGCCACGTCTTCGAGGCCCCTTTTTCTACCCAGGCTGTGTGTTATATTATTTCATCAAACTGAATGACAGGTACCATCCTATGGAACTTCTAACTACTTCTGAGACAAGATTCTCATCCTGTACTTTCTCCGGGTCTTCGAGTGGTGAGCTCTTATGCTGAAAATAAACGAAACCACGTGGTAGTGGTGGAACCTTCTGATCTTTCTTACATAAGTCTCTTCTCTTCAATCTCCAAAGTAAATATCACTGTCGTTTTTCTTTTTCGTGTATGCTGGTCTTCTAAAAACTTAGAGGGTAGGAACATGGAAAAAAAAAATCAGGGAGGGAACACATAACAGGCTGAGGGTGGGAGGACATGTGGGGGTAGGGGCGCGGCGGGGGGAGTATTCTTTTCCGTGTCGGTACCTCTTGATCCCGCGAGGGCAGTATTTCACGTTAACATGTTGAGGGGATGATCTGAGGACAGTATTTCACGTTAACATGTCCATGTGTAGTCAGAGGACAGTATTTCACGTTGACATGTCCATGTGTGATCAGAGGGCAGTATTTCACGTTACCATGTCCATGTGTGGTCAATAGACAGTATTTCACGTTAACATGTCCATGTGTGGTCAGAGGACAGTATTTCACGTTGACATGTCCATGTGTGGTCAGAGGACAGTATTTCACGTTGACATGTCCATGTGTGGTCAATAGACAGTATTTCACGTTAACAAGTTGATGTGTGGTCAGAGGACAGTATTTCACGTTACCATGTCCGTGTGCGATTACAGGAGTGTTTCACGTTGATATGTCCATGTGCGGTCAGAGGACAGTATTTCACGTTAACATGTTGATTTGTGGTCAGAGGACAGTATTTCACGTTGACATGTCCATGTGTGGTCGGAGGACAGTATTTCACGTTGACATGTCTGTGTGTGGTCAGGACAGTATTTCATGTTAAAATGTCCACGTGTAATCAAAAGAGTACGAAAGAATATCACACTTTCGTGGTGTTGTTGCTCTGCTTTGGACTGAAAATTCGATTTTTTTGTCGATTTCGTAAGAATATAGTTAATTAACAATTCAGAGCGTTCTTGTGTGGCGTGTGTGTTCTCTCTCTCTCTCTCTCTCTCTCTCTCTCTCTCTCTCTCTCTCTCTCTCTCTCTCTCTCTCTGTGCGTCCCTGCGTGCGCGCGCGTGTGTGTGATATTACTGTAATGACACGAGAAGGGAAACAAGACTGAAAAAAAAAAAACAAGATACAAAGCATATAAACGTACTCCCAGTTTATCCTGAATACGCGTGAGGTATTCCATAAAGAAGAAAAAACCGTCTTGGGCTGATGTAACCATTAGTTATGGCTATTCTGGTAAACATCGGCCATCATCTGTAAACTTATAATGAACATACTTACAAATTTTTCAGAAAGGTCGGCCGAGTACTTTCTGAGATTTTCCATTAAGAAGAAAACTATTATGGGCCGCTAGTAACGGCTATAACGGTAAACTTAAACATTGGGCATCACCCGTGACCCATAATCAACATACCTACAAATTTTAAAAATATCGGCCACATACTTTCTAAGATATTCCCTAAACAAGAAGAACCGTTATGGGCAGTTATAGCCGTTAGTAAGGGCTAAAAAAACGTTAACTGAAACAGCGTGCATCATCCAGGACCCATAATGAACATACCTACAAATTTTCAGAAAGATCAGCCAAGTAGTTTCAGAGATATTCCATAAAGAAGAAAAAACCGTTACAGGCCGTTAAAGCCGTTAGTAACGGCTATAACGGTGAACTGAAACATCGGGCATCATCCGGGACCCATAATGAACATACCTGCTAATTTTCACAAAGATCGGCGAAGTACTGTCCGAGATATTCCATGAAGAAAAACCGTTACAGGGCGTTACAACCGTTAGATATAACGGTAAACTAAAACATCGGGCATTATTCGTGACCCATAATGAACACACACACACACACACACACACACACACACACACACACACACACACACACACACAAACACACACACACACACACACTGAACATACCTGCTAATTTTCACAAAGATTGGCCAAGTACTTTCTGGGATATTCCATAAGAAAGAAAAACCGTTACAGCCGTTAATAACGACTATAACGCTGAACTAAAACATCGGGCATCATCCGTGATCCATAATGAACATACCCATAAATTTTCAGAAAGATCGGCCCAGTAGTTTCATGAAATGAAACACAAAATGACATTCAAATCATACATGTAAGGACGCCCGCTAAGAATTGGATTAAACAAACCAAACCAGAGAGAGAGAGAGAGAGAGAGAGAGAGAGAGAGAGAGAGAGAGAGAGAATTTAAGAGAATAAGAAAGCATGCTGCATAATGCAGTCTTCAAGATTCATTCACACTGAAACCAAACGTAATATTTAACTCGTTTTGGGTCCGACAGATATTTTCGTGGCGTCTGTATGTCAACCGATGCCACTTCTGATTCTGTCATTGATGTTGGTACATAAGTAATTGTAATCTTTAATTCTATGAACTGACCCATAGCAATGTGATGATGTGTATATACACGAACCCAGGACCAACATTATAGATGCATGACAAAGAGGAAAGCATTGTTGAATGGTCGGCTTCCAATGATAACAATTACAATAACGCTACCAAAATGACAATTCCAACAACTCTACCAGATGACGAACAATTACAATAACTCTACCAAATGACGAGCAATTCCGATAACTCTACCAGATGACGAATAATTTCGATAACTCTACGAGATGACACAAAATTGTTTTTGGTACGTAGTGAACGAGTTCATGCTGAACATGATTATGAGGATTTCGTTTTTTGATCTCTGTCCCTTTAAAGACACCATCCTCTTGTTGGCATCGAAGTTGAAGTGGGTTCTAAATGAGAGAAGCTGAATGAGAAAACTCCACTGTTGGTTCATTCTCGATCGCTTTGTCACCACTCTCTCTCTCTCTCTCTCTCTCTCTCTCTCTCTCTCTCTCTCTACTTGTAAACGTTTACATATATATCGGTCTTGTGATTGGCCGATTTCGGTAAAAGTTCATAGCGACTGGTGTTGGTATTTGCCTGTGATTTTGGTCTTTCTGGACAGAGAGAGCTCTTCTGAGGAAACAGAATCTAGTGGGTTTCCGACTCGAAGAGCTGAACATTACCTTTTTCTTTTTAACATAATACGAACACAAAAACACTGCATGGCATCTGTGCTAGGCGGAATCCCTCAACCCGGCCTCTCAGTGTTTCACAGTGTAGACACTGGACCTTTCATCAGGAGCAAGCACCTCCAAGAGAAGATGATAGCAAGGAACTTTCTGAGTAATTTGTTGGGCTTCTTTTCCGTAGGTAAATTATTCTATCTTCGAGGTTCTTGTTCAAGTGAAAACCGACATTACGTTGCACACAAATTTCATTCACAATCCACTGGAATCATTTCTAACACGATGAAACATGGTACCAGTTAATTTCATACAGAATTTATTCACCGTTCTCTTATAAATTTGAGCGAAGGAACGGGGAGATAGGAAATCGTTCCCCTTATTCAACGACACACCACACAAAAGGCATCAAAAGGGAAAGATTATCGACATCATCGTGTTTCCATGTTGATCATTTTTAAAAGGGTAAGCCAGTAGCCATAAGGTATGATGATTTTAACGAATGAAGGCGTCATTAATCATTTAGCATCAACTGATTATTTTGAACAGTGAAATATAATCATGGGTAAAGCACAGTGTAGCTTTTCCCCCGTGGGAACTGCAACAGACGACCAACAAATTGAGAAAACGTTAACTCTTCGCGATGGAGAGAGCCGTTTTCTCCCCAACACCCTTTTTCTCTGTACAGATCAGTTTTGGGCTGTGGTAAGAAACGAACATCATTCTCGTTCTGTTTATGTCTCAGGCTCATGACCACGAATCTCAATATTAAGTTGGTGATTTGTTTTCACGAAGTAAGTGGTGATGGAAGTGTTTCCTTCCGTTCACATGGCAGGCTCAAGATGCAGTGCCACTTGTCGAAGCCATTCTTGAATGGCTCACTTACGGATACGGAACCGAAACACGAATCCCACGTGAAAATACTGATCTGTACTTACCGATGTGTGGAAATACCGGTTTCCTCATCTGTTGGCCTTGGATTTACAGCTATCTCTCAGATGGGTGCTTAATTGTTTGTATTCGACCGTAGTTTTGTCATTTGAGCCCAGTGATAAAGTTCATTAAGGAATAAAAAAAAAAAAAATGTTGGCTATCACCGTAAAATATGTTTTTACAGACTGTTACAGCTCACGTGATATCATTTAAAATTAGTTTTACAGCAGACTCCATGCACACCTGATATGGTCCATCTAACGTGATTTTGTTCATTCCTGAAAGAGCAATATTTTTCATCTCATCTACCAAATTCCAGAACAAAGATTTTCTTCATATTTAATGAGTGGTGGATTTTTTCTCTTTTGTTTTTCTTTTTTCTGTTTTTTAAATCTTGTAGTATCTATATGTGAAACTGACGTACATGACAGCCCTGAACTGAAATAGGCCAGTGTCATTTCCTCCAAAGTGTTACATTTTTTTTAGGGCAGGAGGGGATGGGCTTGTCATGTACAACTGTCCTTAATTCGTTCAAATTCACATTCTTTTTACATAATATTAATCTTTGACCTTTTCGCCCGAGAAAACTCAAAAGTAATCAAAAAAAAGGAAAAAAAAAACCCAGTCCTTGTTGGTTTTAAGGTGTGGGTGAACAGCGAGTTCGAGTGGATGCGGAGTTGAAAAATGTCAGTGTTAACAGTCATCTCTCCATAATGACTGGGGGCTGTGCCTACGATGCGGGATTGAAAAATATCAGTGGTAACCGTCATCTCCATAATGACTGGGGGCTGTATCTACGATGCGGGATTGGAAAATGTCAGTGTTAACAGTTATCTCCATAATGACTGGGGGCAGTGTCTACGCAACAGTTGCTGGCATAATTGACAACAACGTGGAGGACGAGGGAAGAGGAGGGGCGGGGCAGGGAAACTCTGTTGTCGGCACTCGCAGCCTGGATATTTGGAAACCTTTTTCTGGAGGTAGCCATGTAAATAGTAGTCAACCTGCCTCCCGTGACGTCGTCCGGCACTCTTCCCGGTCTTTCTGGTTTTCTTTCTTTAGATGATTGTGTCTTTCAGGCTCATACAGAGTGACTGCATGCACGTGCACATGAGAGAGAGAGAGAGAGAGAGTGTGTGTGTGTGTGTGTGTGTGTGTGTGTGTGTGTGTGTGTGTGTGCGAGAGAGAGAGAGAGAGAAGAGAGAGAGAGAGAGAGAGAGAGAGAGAGAGAGAGAGAGAGAGAGAGAGAGAGAGAGAGAGAGAAGAGAGAGAGAGAGAGAGAGAGAGAGAGAGAAAGAGAGCGAGCGAGAGAGAGAGTAAGAGAGCGAGCGAGAGAGAGTGTGCAGTCTCGTTGTGGAATGATTGAATCACTCAAGAAAATTAGTTCTGAGATATGAACGTGTGGTACTAATCATACGACAACCGTTCGTACCCCTGTCATGTACAAGAGCTGCTTTCCAGCAAAAAAAGTAATAGTAGTAAAATAGGGACTAGGTTAGGCTCTCGCCTTTATATGTCCCATCTTTATCAGTATAACAAATGTATAGGTCTGCTTTAAGCAGGCAAATTTTCAATAAATACTAATCCACATCAAATTTCCTAATTAAGCAGTTTGGGTCTCTATCTAGTAGATTCTTGAACTGATTGATATCTGGTGCATTTTTAATAGTTACTGAAAGTGTATCCAATGTTGAACAACTCTATTGCTAAATGTATATTTTCAACGGTTAGTATGACTATAATTAAAAAATAATTTGAAATCAGAGTGCCTTGTTAATCGTGCAGTATTAATACTGAAGAATTCAATAAAATCTAAATCATTTAAATTATTTATTATTTTATACACTGGAATAACGTCTCTGAAACGTCTACATTTCAGAGATGGTAAATTTAAATATGACAGTCGTTCTGTATATTCCCAGTCCTTTATTTTATGTATCAATCTAGTTGCCCTTTTTGTACTCTTTCTATAGCTATGGATTGCCTCTTTAAGTGTGGACTCCAAACATTATTTCCATATTCTAAAATGGATCGCACCACTGACTTGTATAAATACAGAAAAGTATCTTTTCATTATTCCAAGAGTTTTATTGGCTTTGTTTATAACACTTGAGATATGTGAGCCAAATTTAAATTTTCTATCGAAAATCACACCTAAATCTTTCTCCTCCTCCTCACACTCTGCAATCGTGTGCATACCATTTTTTTGCCTCTCATAGTGTAAGTCGCATTGTTGGCATGGTAAAATGTTCTAATTTTTCAGCAACCAAAATTATCTTAATATGCCTTTCTCATGAACTAGCACTTCAAAAAATAGAAAGAAATTTACTGACAGGAAAAAGCGTGGTAATCAATAAGTTGGTCAACAGTCCCTATTTCGTGGACATGCTAGATCCTGAGCAAGCCCTGTTATTTTTCATACAAAAGAAAAAAGAAATAAAAGCTGCTGTTGTACCAGATGAGAAGGCTGTGGAGATGGAAGAGAGAGGAGGAGTAGGCTGTAAGAGGTAGAGAGGGAAGGGAGGAAAGGGGCCCAGGGTGGGGGGGGGGGGGGGGAGCAAGCAGGTTACGAAAAGGGAATCTTTCAGCTTACTCACCTCTGTGACAAAATTGGTAACCGTCGAAGTCAAATCGTTTGGAGCTGTGGTGGGAGGAAAAACCGTCACATAGCCGTCGATGTGGTCGTCCGACTCGTCGCCAGCAGCCATGATGAAGGAGAAAATGGGAAACATCATGTCACCCGTTCTGTCCGCTCTGTTTGGATGAATAAAAACTTCTACAATCAATTTTATCAAACGCCTTTGAAAACCGTAGAATGTATAATTTGGAGTTGAAGAACAATACGTCAGGGCACATTCACTACAATTTAAAAACTGTTTAAAAACTTTTAAAACTTTTTAGTAAAAAACAAGCCAGGTTTTGCGGGAGGAGAAACGAAACCTGTAGTCGACGGTGCTGGAGTGACGAGGCTGCACACACTGTGTGGGGGAACAGGTGGCGTGCTGTTCACCTTCGTCCCAACATGAATAGCACGTGCTGCACACAACAAATCTGTATATTACCGATCGGTGGTGTAAGACCCCAAAACTCTACCCTCCCCCCCCCCCCCCCCCCCCCCCCCCCCCCCCCATAAATTTGACTCCCAGGAGTCAGTCTGGGCTAGACCCTGATTGCAACCTCCTCTCACCTTCCCCACCCCTCCCACCCCCACCCCTACCACCCTGGATCCACTCCACGGATGTTGATGTAGGACAGGTTCAGAATGACACCCCTCCCCCCCCCCTCCCTGCCACCACCGCCATCCCCCGCCACCACCCCCCATTTCACCCCATCGCCTTTGTGATACATAAAGGCTCTGGTGCTCAATGGAGAGGGTAGCATTATTAGCTATATTTTTGTTTTGACAAGTTTAATGAGGGTAGTGTCTAGCGCTCCTTCACGAAATCAATCTTGAATAATATAATAAACCTCCAGCAAGCTTATAGTCTCCAAAGGGGGAGACAATCTCCAATGGGGAGGAATCTCACTTACATATAACTCCTGTCAGATACCGGTATTTCGAAACCTGATTGTTTCTCCTCAGTGACCGCGGAAAGTGGTAATTCGACTCCTCTGCCTTTTCGGTTTTAAGAAGAATGCTATCCCAGAAAAAAGGCTGGAAGGTGCTGGAATTGTGCTCGGTACTTATCCTTGGTGTATGGGTGACAAATAAAATGACTGAACGTAACTGAAAAAAGTTTTTTTAACCTCTAGAACCCTGAGGACAATATACATTTTTTTTTACTGAAGATAAATTGGGATTGAAATGGAGAGAAGCTGATTAGCTTTAATTGAGTTGACTGCAGACGAAAATTAAAAGAAACATGTCTTGCCTGCAGACCAAAGAGGTCGATTGCTTCATGTTTGTCTTGTTTGTCTCTTTGTTGCTTTCGTTCAGAGGCAAAGTGGCTTTTCATTTAAGTTTGGAAAGATTAATAGTCAAATAAAAACAGGAAGTGTGAAAAAAGAAAGGCGAAGATTTTTTAAACGATCTAGTTTCTAGTTCGGATTCTTTCCAAACTTAAATGAAAAGCCACTTTGCCTCTGAACGAAAGCAACAAAGAGACAAACAAGACAAACATGAAGCAATCGACCTCTTTGGTCTGCAGGCAAGACATGTTTCTTTTAATTTTCGTCGCAGTCAACTCAATTTAAAGCTAATCAGCTTCTCTCCATTTCAATCCCATTTTTATCTTCAGTAAAAAACAAAATGTATATTGTCCTCAGGGTTTCTAGAGGTTTTGAAAAAAACTTTTTCAGTTACGTTCAGTCATTTTATTTGTCACCCATACACCAAGGATAAGTACCCGAGCACAATTCCAGCACCTTCCAGCCTTTTTCTGGGATAGCATTCTTCTTAAAACCGAAAAGGCAGAGGAGTCGAATTACCACTTTCCGTGGTCACTGAGGAGAAAACAATCAGGTTTCGAAATACCGGTATCTGACCAGGAGTTATATGTAAGTGAGATTCCTCCCATTGGAGATTGTCTCCCCCTTTGGAGACTATAAGCTTGCTGGAGGTTTATTATATTATTCAAGATTGATTTCGTGAAGGACGCGCTAGACACTACCCTCATTAAACTTGTCAAAACAAAATATAGCTAATAATGCTACCCTCTCCATTGAGCACCAGAGCCTTTATGTATCACAAAGGCGATGGGGTGAAATGGGGGTGGTGGCGGGGGATGGCGGTGGTGGCAGGGAGGGGGGGGGGGGGGAGGGGGTGTCATTCTGAACCTGTCCTACATCAACATCCGTGGAGTGGATCCAGGGTGGTAGGGGTGGGGGGTGGGGAGGGGGTGGGGAAGGTGAGAGGAGGTTGCAATCAGGGTCTAGCCCCAGACTGACTCCTGGGAAGTCAAATTTATGGGGGGGGGGGGGGGGGGGGGGGGGGGGGGGGGTGGGGCGAGGGTTAGAGTTTTGGGGTATTACACCACCGATCGGTAATATACAGATTTGTTGGTGCAGCACGTGCTAGTCATGTTGGGACGAAGGTGAACAGCACCGCCACCTGTTCCCCACACAGTGTGTGCAGCCTCGTCACTCCAGCACCGTCGACTACAGGTTTCGTTTCTCCTCCCGCAAAACCTGGCTTGTTTTTACTAAAAAGTTTTAAAAGTTTTTTAAACAGTTTTTAAATTGTAGTGAATGTGCCCTGACGTATTGTTCTTCAACTCCAATTATACATTCTACGGTTTTCAAAGGCGTTTGATAAAATTGATTGTAGAAGTTTTATTCATCCAAAACAGAGCGGACAGAACGGGGTGGACATGATGTTTCCCATTTTTCTCCTTCATCATGGCTGCTGGCGACGAGTCGGACGACCACATCGACGGCTATGTGACGGTTTTTCCTCCCACCACAGCTCCCAAACGATTTGACTTCGACGGTTACCAATTTTTGTCACAGAGGTGAGTAAGCTGGAAAGATTCCCTTTTCGTAACCGGCTTGCTCTCCCCCCCCCCCCCACCCTTGGGGCCCTTTCCTCCCTTCCCTCTCTACCTCTTACAGCCTACTCTCCTCTCTCTTCCATCTCCACAGCCTTCTCATCTGGTACAACAGCAGCTTTTATTTCTTTTTTCTTTTGTATGAAAAATAACAGGGCTTGCTCAGGATCTAGCATGTCCACGAAAATAGGGACTGTTGACCAAATTATTGATTACCACGCTTTTTCCTGTCAGTAAATTTCTTTCTATTTTTGAAGTGCTAGTTCATGAGGAAAGGCATATTAAGATAATTTTGGTTGCTGAAAAATTAGAACATTTTACCATGCCAACAATGCGACTTACACTATGAGAGGCAAAACAATGGTATGCACACGATTGCAGAGTGTGAGGAGGAGAAAGATTTAGGTGTGATTTTCGATAAGAAAATTAAAATTTTGGCTCACATATCTCAAGTGTTATAAACAAAGCCAATAAAAACTTTGGAATAATGAAAAAGATACTTTTCTGTATTTATACAAGTCAGTGGTGCGATCCATTTTAGAATATGGAAATACTGTTTGGAGTCCATACACTTAAAGAGGCAATCCATAGCTATAGAAAGAGTACAAAAAGGGCAACTAGATTGATACATAAAATAAAGGATTGGGAATATACAGAACGACTGTCATATTTAAAATTTACCATCTCTGAAATATAGACGTTTCAGAGGAGATCTTATTCAGGTGTATAAAAATAATAAATAATTTAGATGATTTAGATTTTAATAAATTCTTCAGTATTAATACTGCACGATTAACAAGGCACTCTGATTTCAAATTATTTTTTA
>JADBJO010007902.1:0-12500 GCA_016801955.1 Conus betulinus
AAACAGAATGAAAATCATGTCTGTGGGTCATTTAGAATCAACGATCTATAGCCAAGGTTAAACAGGATGAAAATAATGTCTATGGGTCATTTAGAATCAACGATCTATTGCCAACGTTAAACAGGATGAAAATCATGTCTATGGGTCAGGTAGGATCAAACAATCTATGGCCAATTTTAAACAGGATGAAAATCATGTCTGTGGGTCATTTAGGATCAACGATAAATGGCCAATGTAAAACAGAATGAAAATCATGTCTGTGGGTCATTTAGAATCAATGATTTATAGCCAAGGTTAAACAGGATGAAAATCATGTCTATGGGTCATTTAGGATCAATGATATATGGCGAATGTTGAACAGGATGAAAATCATGTCTATGGGTCATTTAGGATCAACGATCTATGGCCAATGTTAAACAGGATGAAAGTCATGTCTATGGGTCAGGTAGGATCAACGCTGTATGGCCAATGTTAAACAGGATCAAAATCATGTCTATGGGTCAGGTAGGATCAACGCTGTATGGCCGATGTTAAACAGGATGAAAATCATGTCTATGGGTCATTCAGGATTAACGGTCTATGGCCAATGTTAAACAGGATGAAAATCATGTCTGTGGGTCATTCAGGATCAACGATCTATGGCCAATGTTAAACAGGGTGACAGTCGACCATGTGCTTCCAGCCTTTCCATTAGGGCCCCTAGCACTCTCAGGCTAGAACCCGACCGGAGCTGCAACATCCCACAGACGCAACCTTCTGAAGGAGGTCATGACCTTTCAGCCCACTGCCTGTATCGCCAACCACTGTGGCTGGCAGAACACAGGAGTTTTCACCCCTTCTCCTGAATGCTCAGACAGGAACGTGCTTCACAAACACTGACACGCCACTATATAAAGGCCTAGCCCAATCAGACTGATCTGACTCTACCCTCCCTTTGTTCTGTGCATGTTGTCGGAGCTCGATCTTTCCATGACCTGAATCCATGGCTGTAACCACTTGACAATGTTGACTTTGCATGTGTGTCTCAGGTAGATCATGTAACAGCCCAAGTCATATTAACTGGCGAGCACTTGAACCTTGGCAATGTATTCGGGGTTTCCCCAACCCAGAGCCACAATAAAATCATTTACATTACTTTAACATTTTCAAATCAAATTTCCGTTGTTTTGTGAAAAACCCAATTAGTCTTCAGTCAGCTGGTTTTGGTGTATGTGCATCAAAAAAAAAAAAAAAAAAAAAAAAAAAAAAAAAAAAAGAAAATAACAGTCAGTTGCATCATTTGAACTACATGCTTCTGAAGCTGCTGGTCTTGAAGGACCCATGTTAAGAATGGTAACTGGACACAGCAGTGCACTGATCAAGGGCTGTGAACAACCCCCCAATATCGATTAGGATGTAAACTTTGGGGACTCTCTGTCAAGTATGGGTCTGTCATCACTGAAGAGAGATAAACACAGAAAAGCCATGCAGTTTACATCAGTTTTACATACCTGTATGGGTTTGTGGGCAACCTGTATTGTTGGGAGTGCATAGTCAAAAGCAACATCAGGTAAAGGTAAACTGATCAAAGAACACGAACAATCAACATCAGGTAAAGGTAAACTGATCAAAGAACAGGAATAATTGACGTCAGGTAAAGGTAAACTGATCAAAGAACAGGAACAATCAACATCAGGTAAAGGTAAACTGATCAAAGAACAGGAACAATCAACATCAAGTAAAGGTAAACTGATCAGGGAACAGGAACAATCGACATCAGGTAAAGGTAAACTGATCAAAGAACAGGAACAATCAACATCAGGTAAAGGTCAAGAACAGGAACAATAAACTGTAAAGGTAAACTGATCAAAGAACAGGAACAATCGACATCAGGTAAAGGTAAACTGATCAAAGAACAGGAACAATCGACATCAGGTAAAGGTAAACTGATCAAAGAACAGGAACAATCGACATCAGGTAAAGGTAAACTGATCAAAGAACAGGAACAATCGACATCAGGTAAAGGTAAACTGATCAAAGAACAGGAACAATCGACATCAGGTAAAGGTAAACTGATCAAAGAACAGGAACAATCGACATCAGGTAAAGGTAAACTGATCAAAGAACAGGAACAATCGACGTCAGGTAAAGGTAAACTGATCAAAGAACAGGAACAATCGACATCAGGTAAAGGTAAACTGATCAAAGAACAGGAACAATCGACATCAGGTAAAGGTAAACTGATCAAAGTACAGGAACAATCGACGTCAGGTAAAGGTAAACTGATCAAAGAACAGGAATAATGGACATCAGGTAAAGGGTAAACTGATCAAAGAACAGGAATAATTGACGTCAGGTAACATTAAACTGATCAAAGAAGGTGCAAAGTAACATTTAGTTAATACATTCCACAAAAAAAAACAATGAATTTTTGACAAAAGTGCCTTCTTGAGACATTACCAACAACAGACATCAAACATGCACCCAAACACTACTCCCCTGGCAGCAATCCGCGGTAAGATCAATGAATAGCTTTGCCTGCAATTTGAAATGGAGAGAAAAATCTATGTGACAACACAGACAAGCTGTTTCATCGTCACCTGTTTGATAGTGCCTTTTGTCTGCTGTATGCATGTTTACCTCACAATGTGAAATTTGATAGCATGGGTTATGAGCCTGATCCAAAAGGTGAAGTATTGATGCTGTTCAGTATTGGCCTTTCAATGAACAAAATCCTGAAGGTGAAGTATTGATGCTGTTTGTTACTGGCTTTTCAATGAAGAAAATCCTGAAGGTTAAGTATTGATGCTGTTTGTGACTGGCTTTTCAATGAACAAAATTCTGAAGGTGAAGTATTGATGCTGTTCATTATGGCCTTTCAATTAACTACATCCTCAAGCTGAAGTATTGATGCTGTTCATTATTGGCCTGTCAATGAACAAAATCCTGAAGGTGAAGTATAGATGCTGTTCATTATTGGCCTTTCAATTAACAACATCCTCAAGGTGAATATTGATGCTGTTTGTTACTGGCTTTTCAATGAACAAAATCCTGAAGGTGAGGTATTGGTGCTGTTCATTATTGGCCTTTCAATGAACAAAATCCTGAAGGTGAAGTATTGATGCTGTTCATTATTGGCCTTTCAGTTAACAACATCCTCAGGTGAAGTATTGATGCTGTTCATTATTGGCCTTTCAATTAACAACATCCTCAAGGTGAAGTATTGATGCTGTTCATTATTGCCTGTCAATGAACAAAATCCTGAAGGTGAAGTATTGATGCTGTTCATTATTGGCCTTTCAATTAACAACATCCTGAAGGTGAAGTATTGATGCTGTTCATTATTGGCCTTTCAATGAACAAAACCTCAAGGTGAAGTATTGATGCTGTTCATTATTGGCCTTTCAATGAACAAAATCGAATAAGTACAGAAAACAGTCTGTAACTGTCAGAGAGAGAGAGAGAGAGAGAGAGAGAGAGAGAGAGAGGGGGGGGGGGGGGGAGGGACAGACAGACAGACAACCGATGTGAATCCATAACACACAGACGAACACACACATCCAAATACGCATATATGACAAATGATAGCAAAAACCAAATTCTAAATTTATTCATCAGTCACAATTCACTGATAGAAAAAAACAATGCTATGCAGCCACTTTAAAAAAAAAAATCAAACCAACCTACAGGCTTGAAACAACAGAAAGTGAATACACAATTCATCTTTTAATCAAACTCAAAACATTTGTCATAATACATATCTAACACAAGGAAACTTGTATTTGAATACAAACTTGACAGAAATAGAAGTGTCCACTTGGTTTATAAACATTATAATATAAAATTGTTTACACACTCTCTCTTTCTACATTTACACGGGTGAATACAGCAATGGCTCTGGAACAAATTGCCAGGCAGTTCACACAACAATAACTTAAGTGAGTTGCATGTTAACAATGACACAGGGATCCTCTGATGATTGCAAAGTTTTAATCCTATATTTTGGTTGAGAACCTTTGTCATGGAAGCTGAAACACAACTCAATGCCCAACAAGCAAGTAATGGAGTGCGGGTCTGAGGGGGAGAGAGAGAGAGAGAGAGAGAGAGAGAGAGAGAGAGAGAGAGAGAGAGAGAGAGAAAGAGAGAGAGGGAGGTGGGAAAGACAGAGTCACACGCACAGACAATTCGACAAAGGAAAAAAGAACAGAAAGGAAAGAAGCGTGTAGTATGTGTGCATGCATGCAAGTGCATGTGTGCTTGTGTGGATGTGCTTTTGTGAGTGTGGTGGGAGAATGTGTGTGTAGTGGGGGAATGTGTGTGTGTGTGTGTGTGTGTGTGTGTGTGTGTGTGTGTGTGTGTGTGTGTGTGAAGAGTAAAGGAAAGGGAGAGAAATGGAGGAATGAAGAGAAAGACACAATGAGAGAGACAGAAAGATGGGGGGGGGGGGTGGGGGGGGCAAGTGACAAAGAGACAGAGAAGAGCACACTTGAAAAATGAACAAACCACAGGTAATAACTTACCATGCAATTTGTGAAAATTAACACGTTAATCAAGGGGAGTGGGTGGTGGAGGTCAGCGGGGAGGGGGAAGGGGGTCCATGGGAAGGGGGAAGAGGGGAAGAAAGTGGAGGGGCTGATGGGCTCAGTGGGGTAAAGCATTACTCCTCTGATCAACGGATCCTGAGTTCAATCCCTTGAGACAGCCAAGTTGGAAAAAACTATTTTGTTATTGAGTTGAATATATCCAGACTTCTACCTACTCCAAGCCTACCTGAGGTCCCTTGTTTGAATGCATACATTAAGGAAAGGCACATACACACCACACACACAATCACACTCTCACACACACACACACACATGCCTACACACACACACACACACACACACACACACACACACACACACACACACACACACACACACACACACACATTTCACACTGGTTGTGATAATGCACATTTTCAACAGTCCCACAGGGTCATTACAAAAAAAAAAAAAAAGAAAAGAAAAGAAAAGTATTTTTCACATAAAATTATTTTCACTGATGCAAAATTGTGCAATTAATTATACGAATGTTAAAATAATGTGCAACATCCGTTTCATTCAAGAAACATTGAAAACACTGTTCACAAATGACATCTAACATGCTGGAATAATACAAATTAACAAAAATACAAGTACTACTTATATCATCTGGTATTAGATTGTCCCATGCACACAGCTTCATTCAACAAGAACAGAACAGATTTAAGTTAAAAATATAGTAATATTCTAGGTGTTCTGAATTATCCTAAAAATCTATTACATCAATTTTTGAGATCAACAGCCAGTCTCCTGCAAGAAACTGGTAAATCTGTACACTATTTCTGTCTTTAGATGCTTTGTCAAAATAACAAAAATACAGTGTCAAAAACAAACAAAACAAACAAACAAAAACATACACGCAACTGTCAAACTGTATGTTTTTTTCTCTATTACAGCAAAAGTCTTTTTCTGTGCCAGAAAACTGCTGTCATCCAATGTCCCAAAGCGTCAACTGTCAAGAGTGATAACAAAATATCACCATGGCATGACAGATAGAACACGAGACTGCTGGCAAGAAAAGGCAAGGTCTTGAAAACACATGCTTTTTTATGATGTCTGGGCACAACAAGGATGCACACAAAGCAAAGATAAAACAGTGTGACATGGTGCATGTACATATCTATTCCATTTTTACCTGTGCTATACATAACTAAATTATGAACAGCATGTAGGATGAGTCGCCAGTGACCCATGGTGCATTGGGTGTCTCCAGGACCCATGCATTTTTGCAGAAGAAACAGACCTAGCCCTTCACCATAGTTGTGTGCGGACCTAAGAAATGTGTGATAGATCTTTAAGAGTGGAATGGAAAAGCATTCACTTTATATTTGTTATGTTTATGAAGGTTAGTTGATATATGAATATGGCATGGAGATTACAGGAAATGGGCCCCTTGGATCAGGTTCAGATTCTGCATCTTTTGACAGCAGGGTTCTGGTGACATTCATGCTGTACTGAGTTCAAGGCTTTTTTCTTTGAGGGTATGTACTCAGACCCATGGCAAACTGGGAGTTTCATTTTTCATCTACTCCTTTTACTTACAAAAAAACAAAACAAAACAAAAAGCCCAAAAGATTTTCTGGTCCACATGTCAGGCGATGACTCACTGACAAAGTCAAACAAGTTCGCGGAGATAGCTTAAATACTGATTCAGTTATCAAGTGAAAATCATGGCTGTGGGTAATATAACACTAATATGTACAATGAAGGTTAAAATTGCTGCAAACTGCAGCATGGCATCATATTACACATCTGTATAACACAACAAGAACAACAACATACCCAGACACCCATACATGCACACAGAGAGACAGACACACACATGCACAAAGAGCAGCACACACTTTTGCACATGTACAGAAAGACATAAAAGTCCTCAAGTTCATGCAAGCAAAACAGGAACATCCATGCGTGGGAACAGACTCCAGCCGGGTTGCTTACCCAGTCACCCCAACAACTATACAGATGTTGCCATCCCAAAGACAAGAAAACCCAACACCGGTACCACTCTGTTCCAAAGGACAAACAAAACCAATATCCCACTGAAAACCAACTTTCACCAGTTTCATATGTACAATATATGACCACCGCTACACCACACATCAAATATCACAACGAATGCACAATCATGTGTGTCAGGGATAACAAATCACAACAACTGCAATCACCCTTTACCATGGCTCACTAGTTTCTGGTGTGTAACACTGGAATTAATCAACATTCACCACAGTCTGAAATTTCTGTGGGTGACATCACAAGTACACCTTCAACACAGTTGATAGTTTCTGGTGGGTAATATTGGATAAATCAACCTTCATCACCTGTTAGTTTTTTTGGTGAGTAATGTTGAATAAGTCAACCTTCACGACAGTTCATTGTTTCTGGTGGGTATATTTGAAATCTTCCACACAGTTCACAGTTTCTGGTAAAATCTGAAATAATATACATCTTGTGAACAATGCAGAGCATTATTTGATTCCTTAATGCCATTTATGCAGATATCCATAACAAAACAAATATACATCGTAACAAATAGATGACATGGAAAATACTTTACACACGCACACACACACACACACACACACACACACACACACACAGGCGCGCGCGCGCGCACACACACACACACACACACACACACACACACACACACACACAAGCCAATGAATATCCCGAAGTTGTGCTATTTTGTCTGACATTCAGCCTAATAATGAAAGGTACCTGACATAATTCAACAAGTCAGTTTCAAAGTGAGGTGACAGCAGGTGGTAACTGAAACACATTTTTTTAAAGGAGAAATTCTAAGTAATCTACCCTACAAAAGGGACAAACAAATGACACAGCAAAAAATAATCATCATTAATCTGCCAGACGAAAAGGACAAACAAATCACAAGGGTTTTGTCTTGTAATTTGTTTCTCCCTTCTGTCTGGTGGATTAACTATAATTTCTCTTTAAAAATAATTCAACATACATGGTAAGCAGAGAGCCATGATCTTTTTGTGTGGCAAAATTGCCTCTTTTCAAAAAGTTATTATTCGTATTGACTTCAACATAAAAAAGACAATGGCTTGCTGTTGATCTAATAGGAGTTACCGAGAAAAAACTGTCATCCTGTATTCGATAAATTATATTTTAAATAATTGTTGTCGCAATGAGTGGTACTTTTCACATACCTTTGTGGTGAGTTTAATTCATATGCCATAAAATGATAGACCAAGCCAGTTGCTTTTACCCGTAAATAATACTTTCTATGAAATAGAAAAAAAAACACAAAAAAACATGTCTTTACGCTAATACGTACCATGTTCTGCCATTTCAATAAATAACTCAACTTTGTGCAACATGTTTCTGCTCAACAAATACACAGAGTGATGTGTTATTTTCACATTTCACCATTTTCTAAATGCAGATTGTACATGATTAAATGGGTGAAAGTTTCCAAAGCTGTGAAAAAGACATGAAGCTGGGGTCCAGGTGCCACTATGGCCCCCGAGGAGTGAAGGGGCAATGCTTCTTTCAGGAAAACTGGGCAGCAAAGATCCCCAGAAACCTGGGACAAAATGACACCTCTGAAATGCTTTGAAAGCCACTCAGATGCCACCAGAGCTTCAAAGGGTCTCTTCACAGAGGTGCAGGACTTAGACCTGAAAGCTATATTTCTTCAATAAAAGGGTAATATCATGAGAAATTCTGGAAACAGTACATAACTCAAATGGGACAGCAACATGGACATTTACTTTAATATCTATCTTTTTTTTTTCTGTGTGTGTGTGTGGTGTGTGTGTGTGTGTGTGTGTGTGTGTGTGTGTGTGTGTGTGTGTGTTTATGTAAGTTGGATAAAGAGAGAGAGAGAGAGAGAGAGAGAGAGAGAGAGAGAGAGAGAGAGAGAGAGAGAGAGAGAGAGAGAGAAGAGAGAGAGAGAGAGAGAGAGAGAGAGAGAGAGAGAGAGAGAGAGAGAGAGAGAGAGAGAGGGAGAGGTGGAGAGTGGGAGAGAGAGAGAAAATTCAGGAATACTTCCAAACATCTGTACCTACTAGCCCCCAATGTTAAATCCAAAGACTAAAGATGTCAAAGCATAGTTTCCAACCCAAATCTTGGATCATGCCTAGCCTCAACTTGGCTGCAGTCCATTTTCATTTATTATAATGTATGATAGTTCACCTCATCTCTAAAACTGCTGCAGTCCATTTTCATTTATTGTCATGTATGATAGTTCACCTCATCTCTAAAACTGCTGCAGTCCATTTTCATTTATTGTCATGTATGATAGTTCACCTCATCTCTAAAACTGCTGCAGTCCATTTTCATTTATTGTAATGTACAATAGTTCACCTCACCTCAAACACTGCTGCTGTCCATTTTCATTTATTGTAATGTACAATAGTTCACCTCACCTCGAAAACTGCTGCAGTCCATTTTCATTTATTCTAATGTATGATAGTTCACCTCATCTCAAAAACTGCTGCAGTCCATTTTCATTTATTGTAATGTATGATAGTTAACCTCACCTCAAAACCTTTCTTGTGGTTCTTATCATCTGCATGATCACACAGTTGTCTCTTGCAAATCAAGCTGTACTTCAAACCTTGTCTAGCAAAGTGAGCAATGACAAATGAAGTAAAAGCAATGATGGCACTCCTTCCCCCACCTGAAGAAGTCCCTTGCACTCAGTGGAATAAGGGATGTCATCAGAGCTTTCTCTGCCACCTGAGCCTGCCTCCATTTATCTTCATACCGTCGTGTTTATCTGCATCAGCAACAGCAGCATCTCACCCTTCAAAAATGGCTATGTCATGGGAAAGTAGATGATAGAAGCAGGTCTGTCTGAATACATTGAGAAAAAAAAAAAAAAAATCTCCCAAATAAGGAATTCAATATTTTGCCATTTTACAATAGAGAATTTCCACCCCATGTGGAAAACTTTCACCTTTGCATATTTTCAATTCTTGTAGCAAAGTATTTGGTAAGTGAATACTCTTACAGAACCATGTTCAGATGCTGAGGAATCTTGGTGAAACTGAAAATGTCCCATTTTTTTTGCCCTTTGTTTATCTGAAGTGAGTGCACTAATTTATGTATGATTCTGAATGAGTCATCCAGCCTGCATCCTGTGTTAAAATGTTGTAAGTGTTTACACAGTGGTTAAAAAAAAAAAAATCTCCATCCTTTGAGGATTGATCATGAACACTGTTCTCCTCACTAACTGTATATCATTTTCTCATCCTGGCTTTTTGTTTTCTCTAACGTCTGCAATATCTTGTTTGCTTTCCATATCAACCATTCGTACATTCCTTAACATGGTAACACATCATAGTGTTGTCTGCCTCTGCTTGGGCTTAATACTGTCTAGCCCTATTCTGTGTTCACCCATCTTACTTTTCCTCTGTTTCCTCATTTTACTTCTTTATTCTCTCCCCTCTCCCTTCCATTGTGAATGGAATCTTCTCTGACAACCAACCACAATTGTTTGTGTGGAAGTACTACACACAATCATCAAAAAATACAAATTATCTTTGAGGACGGTCAAAAAAATACCTGCGTTTAAATTAAAATTAAAAAAAAATGTAAACCAAGATCACCACAGCTCTTCACACAAAGAAAAGGAAGGATCAATTTCCCTTCCTTCATAACCATCTTTTGTTTTTATGATATAAAAAACACAAATAAAAGTGTACCTGCATCATTTGCATGAATTAACTTTTTAACAGACCTGTAAAAAAAGGAGGATTTGTAACATTTCTAAAATGATCTCCATACTGAAACATTAGTTGATAGCAAACTGCTTTACATCTCCATAATGAAACATTAATTGATAGCAAACTTCTTTACAGTTGGCCCCTAAGCTTTCTGAAACATACAGAGGGTAATTAGAGTAATCAGAAATTAACCTGCATTACCGCAGACTATATGATGCTATTTCAAATTGTTCATCAACTTTTGATCATTCTTAAAACAATAGATAAACAAACAAGCTTTCCAAAAATTAAATGTGATATACTGTTAAAACATATGTACTGATAAAATCAGCACAAATGCCATCTTTCCAATCCATGCTTCAAGTTCTGTCTAAACAAAGTCTGTCTATCAGATCTTCATAAATTTGCCCTCTTGTCCTTTATTTCTGCTGGGTCCACTAACCCTCTTGCTACCTCTCGTCCATCTTACCTTTCCTGCTTCCACAGTATTGACCTGTATTCAGCCTCACACTTGAATCCTCTGCCATCTCAGCAAAATATTCAAAACAGTCAATTCCTTAAAAAAAAAAAAAAAAAGAAAAAATTAATAAAAGTTGTTGGCTTACAGGAAAACAACGCTGCTTGTGAAAAATCAGAAAAAGACTGCCAAGCTTAACAGTACCCCAAAAATAACAATTTATAGATCAATTATTTGATGGTATAATTTATAGATCAATTATTTGATGGTATCTGCCATAACATTATTGCTTTATTGACAAAAAAAATATTAGTCTGTTGTGATAGGTAAATTCTATTTCAAACAGACCAATCATGAGAAAGTTCACACTACTAGGTGAATCATGTGACACAAACACCCGTACATACAAATAAAAACAGTTTAAGAACTAATCAAATGTAATCGACAAAGTCTATGATTAAGTCTCTTTGTTTTTGGTAACTACATAATCTTTGCTGCTCTTAGCAGATGATGAGAATTACATCTGTGTCTTAGCAGATGATGAGAATTACATCTGTGTCTTAGCAGATGATGAGAATTATATCTGTGTCTTTGCAGATGATGAGAATTACATCTGTGTCTTTAGAAGAACATTTGCTTCATCACAAATGGCAAAATCTAGAAGTTTTTTTTTTTGTTTTTTTTTTAAATGAAAATAAACGTCTGTGTTAAATCTAAGGGTATGAGGTTTAGAAAGGGAGTCTCTAATTATGTACAAGCATTCTAATTTTTGTCCCTTAACTATGAATATGTATATCATCACTTGATACTGCATTTGAACCAACTTTTCACAACAGTACATTTCTCAAAAAGCATCAACAAACGCATCTTCACAACAGCAAAACGACAACAATCCAGCAAACATCAACAAGAAACTTGAACACCAACAACGTGACCAGAGACTTGCTGCCCTGGCTGCCTCTCTCACCCACCCACCATCCACATCGGGGTGCTTGTCGATGTTGAAGAAGTTCTGTGTGACACCTGATCAAACCCGATGTAGATGTCACCTTCGTCGCTCACCTTGACTGGGTACACAACCGCTGACTGCCTGCGACCTTTGTGCTCCCCGATGCGGCCAGTGTCCAGCAGAATGGCCCACTGGTGCCAGGGGCATCGCACACAAACCCCTTCTCCTGGCAGTTCTTCTATGTCGCCCATGCACAGGGGACCCCCTGATTATGAAAAAAACCCAACAACAACTGGCATTTAATGGATATTTAATGATGGAGAGAGAGAGAGAGAGAGAGAGAGAGAGAGAGAGAGAGAGAGAGAGAGAGAGAGAGAGAGAGAGAGAGAGAGGAAGACAGATTTACAGGCAGACAAAGAGACAGAGAGAGATAGTGAGAGTGAGAAAGACAGACCTACAGGCAGACAAAGAGACAGAGAGAGAGATAGTGAGAGTGAGAAAACATCACAAAAACTGTGTTATCAAAGCAGTCCTCATCCCAAAACTGACAAATAGGGACAGAAACTATTGATGAATAGTTTCTAAATGGAGAAAAGAGACATACAAACCTCACAAAATTTTTCATCTGTCCATTAAAAAAATCACGTCAAACATAAAGTAGAAAATACATTCCCTAACAATCTGCCAGTTTTGATTGGATAAAAGTTCAAGTGTGTACTAAACAAAATCTTGGTCTTGCTGAAGTCATTACTTTGATGCATAGCAGTTTACTGTAGGGGTGTCATGATTTAAACTTCAGCCTGTCAGCACACAGTTCAAGGGAGGGAGGAACA
>JADBJO010007902.1:17500-62500 GCA_016801955.1 Conus betulinus
CATTTCCACTTCTCAACAAATTTCTGGAGATGTTAATAGTTTATGCTCTTCGATGTTAGTTGGTAAACTATTCCATAAAGGTGTAAGTCTCTATACTAGTACATGAACATTTTCTTCTGTTGATATGACTGCATTCAATAACCATTTTGTCAGCACTGTCTCTTGTCACTTCATAACTAAAAAATATGAAGAAGTCAAGTACTAAGTTTCATCTATGTTTTTGAACATCTTGAAGGTTTGAATGAGATCATCCCTAATTCTTCTTACTTTTAAAGGGATAATTTGATATATCTGTGCATGAATAATTCTTCATCCATTGTGCTAATTTTGTTGCTCTTCTGACCTTCCCAATCAAAGCTGCCTGCCCTTTCAGATATAGATACCAAATAGAATTATATTCTAAATGTGGTCTCACGACTCCTACAAATTCAAAAGTGTGCCTCTGTCCACCACTTTGGCTTCACAAGGGGAGTATTGCGCATGTTAATGTCTGTACTGTTTTTATTGTTTTGTCGCTGAGGAAGGCTTACTGCCGAAAATTACGTGTTTTGTTTTGTGTTGTGCATTAAAGTGCGTTATTTCACACTTCGTTTTGTGTGCTTTTTTCTGCTGTGTTCCGGTAACGCTGCAGTTTGTGTCATTTGCCTTTGTGCCTCTGTCCATGAAGGAAAAGGTTCTTGAACAATTAAGCAGTGAGGGAAAACAAGTGCAGGTTAACAATTCTTCCATCTTTATAGTAATTACTTGCCAAAGATTTGAAATTGAGAGAGAAAAAAATTTGAAGATGAAATAAATGGGAAAAATGTAAATCATAAGTATGAAAACCTTCACTAGTTGTATGAGGAAGCTATCACAATCCCTCTCGAAGGCAGATCACAATCCCTCTCGAAGGCAGATATATATGTATCACCTGCTCTGAGGCCTTTCGTCCGCTGAATCGTGTAATGTTTCGTTCACATTATTTTCTATAGTATGAAATAGTGCTAACTGCGGACATGGGCAGAAGAGGACGAGCCCCCATGATTGAACTCCGGACACCGGTTTTAACAAAGTACGAGCAAGAAGCTCGAGATTGTACTGCGCCGACCAAAAGAATAAAAAGTCATAAAACTAAGTCATATGTCTTCTCGTTCAAATTCTGCAAGAATGTTGAACCATTACATTGGCGACGAGGATCCGGACCAACACGGTGAAGAGAAAACTCATCCACGTTAGGCTACCACAGTCGACGTCAGTCATACGTTTAAAGCAGACGACGCCTCTACAACAGTAAGACTACGCAAACACCACACACGTCGAAATTAAGGTCGGTGAAAATCATTCTCATATTCTCAATTCTTGTGAAAATGGCTGCTATTCCGAACTTTGATAAGTTTAGAATTCATGGTGAAGAACAGAATCCTGGTACTCGTTGGCGAAAGTACATTGCTAGGTTTGAAATCATGGTTAGCAATGGGACTTGACAATCCAGCTAGGAAGAAGGCCCTACTTTTGCATGTGTCTGGTGATGAGGTGTTTGACATAGTGCAGACTTTTACTGATGAACAAAAGGGAGATGACTCTGAAGATGGGTATAAGGCACTCAAAAAGTCTCTGTCTGACTACTTAGAACCTAAGAAAAGTGTGGACTTTGAAACTTTCAAGTTTCGTCAAGAAAAACAAGCTGCAGACGAGTCAGTTGATAGTTTTTGCACAAGACTTAGACAACTGGGGTCCACATGTGAATTCGCAGACTTAGACAGAGAGATCAAAGCCCAAATTCTGCAAGGTTGTACCTCCAACAGGCTGAGACGCAGAGCGCTTCAAGAAGATATGAACTTGGAAGCCCTACTCAAACTAGCACGCTCGTTAGAGTTAGCTGATGTTCAAGCCAAAGAAATGGAGACAGCAGAGACTGCAAACTTCATGAAGAGAGGCACGAATGTCAAGACTCAAGGACACAAAAGCTAGGGGAAACCAACAAGAAAACCTGTGGATGGTGCGGCAGCAAAGAAAGACATGCTAAAAGAGATTGTCCTGCTAAAGACAGGAGATGCAGAGCATGCGGGAAACTAGGACATTATGCTGCAGTATGCAGATCCAGCCAAGGCAGAGAAGCCCAAAACAGAGCCCCAAGGCCGAAGAGTTCGTCGAGACGCAAGATAGCGGTGAAACGCCATGCCCAGATGCAGCACAAGAGAGTGATGATGAGTACTGTTTTGGAGTTGGAAAGACTCCTACTGTAGACCTGACAGTCAACAAGAAGACAGTAAAATTTTTCATTGATACAGGCGCATCAGTCAATATCATTGACGGGGAGACAGCCCAAAAGCTTTCTTTACAGCCAGAACCTACACAAGCGAAGATTTACGCATATGGTTCGACTACACCCTTGGTCATAGCTGGTAGAGCTACAGCTACGGTCGAGCATAAGACTCAAGTGAAGAAAGAGACTTTCTTTGTAGTTAGGTCACACTCAGGGGGTAACCTATTGAGCTCATCGACTGCACAAAACCTGGGGTTGATCCAGTTTGCCTACAGTTGTCAACATCATATCCCTGACTCCTATCCTGATCTCTTTGAAGGGATTGGCAAGATGAAGGACATGAAGGTGAAACTACACATTGACCCTGAAGTCAAACCTGTCTGCCAGCCACACAGACGTATTCCATTCCATCTGAGGAAGAAGGTGGAACAGGAACTGAAACGCCTTGAAGATCTGGATATCATAGAGAAGGTTGACGGACCAACACCATGGGTATCACCCATCGTTGCTGCACCCAAGCCGAAAAATCCAGACGAAATACGGATATGTGTGGACATGAGACTCCCAAATCAAGCCATCAAGAGAACAAGACACATCATGCCAACGGTCGACGACATCCTGATGCAGCTGAACCAGGCAAAAGTATTCAGCAAGCTTGATCTGAACTCGGGATATCATCAGCTGGAACTTGATGAAGATTCCAGAAACATCACAACGTTCACTACTCATGCTGGTTTACGTCGCTACAAACGTCTCAACTTTGGTGTTACCAGCGCAGCAGAGATATTCCAAAACATGATTGCAGAAACTCTCAGTGACATTCCAGATGCACTGAACACAAGCGATGACATCTTGATTCACGGACGTGACCCAGAAAGAGCATGACAGAACACTCATACGAGTCCTGGATCGCATGAGAGAGAAAGGGTTGACTTTGAACAAGGGAAAATGTGAGTTCAACAAAAAGAGACCATCGAGTTCTACGGCTTCATCTTCGGCAAGGACGGCATGTCTCCAGATGCGAAGAAGATTGATGCCATCAAGAAGATGCCGAGGCCAACAACTCCGAAGGAAGTTCGCAGTTTTCTTGGCATGACAAACTACATTTCCCGATTCATTCTCCAGTACGCAGACGTGACAAAACCGCTGAGAGATCTGACGCGAAAAGGGACTGAGAAATGGAAATGGACAAAGGACCAAGAAGATGCCTTCAACAAGCTGAAGGATCAGTCACCAACCCACAGACAATGGCATACTTTGATGACAAGTCCAAAACAGAGATCATTGTTGATGCTAGTCCTGTTGGTCTAGGTGCCATCTGGTGCAAGAGGACAAGAGAGGTCAGAGGAAGGTCATAGCCTATGCAAGCCGTGCACTCACTGATGTAGAGACTCGCTATTCCCAGACAGAGAGAGAGGCTTTAGCGGTAGTTTGGGCTTGTGAACACTTTCACCTCTACCTTTTCGGCCAGACGTTCACAGTCATCTCTGATCACAAGCCGTTAGAAGGAATCTTCAACCGGCCAACATCTCACACCAACGCGCGGATCGAGAGATGGAACATCCGACTTCAGTCATACAGTTTGTCCTGAAGTACAAACCAGGAGATGAAAATCCAGCAGATTTCTGAGCCGTCATCCAGTGACCTCAGCCAATACCAAGACAGCCCATGAAACCAAAGTTGCAGAGGAGTACATCAATTTCATCACTGAGCATTCAACTCCGAAAGCCATGACCAGTGAGGAGATTTCCAAAATGTCAGCAGCTGACCCTACTCTCGAGCAGTGAAAACAGCACTGCAAACCAACCAGTGGCAAACGCCAAAAGACTCTTCTGTAGACATCACTGCTTTTCTCATCTTCAAGACTGTAAGAGATGAACTTTCTTTGTGTGACAACTCTGAAATCATATTGCGAGGCAATAAGATTGTGATTCCCCAAGCTCTTCAACACAGAGTAGTCAACATAGCACATGAGGGACATCAAGGCTTAGTGAAAACCAAGAGTTTGCTGCGGGAGAAGATCTGGTTCCCACAGATGGACAAATTCGTTGATGCGAAAATCAAGTCATGCTTGCCCCCCTGTGCCGCAACCACTCCCTCAAATCACACAGAACCCCTCCACATGTCCCCACTACCCAGTTCCCCATGGAAAGAAGTCAGCGTTGATTTCTGTGGACCATTCCCTTCGGGTGACTATCTGCTTGTTGTTGTGGATGACTATTCCCGGTACCCAGAGGTAGAAATCATGTCTACAACCAGCGCCAAATCTACCATCCCTAAGCTAGATGCCATTTTTGCTCGGCATGGTGTTCCCGAAGTTGTAAAGACAGACAACGGCCCACCCTTCAACTCTCAGGATTTCAGAAATTTTGCCTCATATTCTGGATTTCACCATCGGAAGATCACACCCTTGTGGCCTCAAGCCAACGGCGGAGCAGAGCGAATGATGGCTACACTCAAAAAAAGCCATACAAACAGCACACATGGAAAAAGAAAGCGTGGAAGCAAGAACTGTACTCATTTCTACGCAACTATCGAGCAACACCCCACTCAACAACGGGAGTGTCTCCAGCTGAAGCTCTCTTCAAGAGAAAGATTCGCACACGCCTTCCCGAAACCTCAGCCTCTGGTCTACAAGACCATCAAGACCTCAAAATAAGGCTGAAAGACAGAGAAGGGAAGACGAAAATGAAGCAGCAGCAGATGAATCTCGCAATTCATCCTATCCTGACATCAAGCTTGGAGACAATGTTCTGGTAAGGCAGCCAAAGGAGAACAAGCTCACTACTCCATTTTCTCCTGAGCCCATGACTGTTACAGCTCGTCAAGGTTCAATGGTGACAGCCTCCAACGCCAGGCGCTCCATCACCCGCAACTCGTCCCACTTTAAAAAGATTCCAGAAGTGATGACGACGCCTGCATCCAGAAGCTCAGGAACGCCAGTCCCCAGAGACAAGCTTGACGCAGAACCAAGCTTCAAGACTCCATTAGCTGCTGCTACTCCTGCTGTCCATACCCCAGGGACAGTGCCACCTGCTGCAGTCCATGCCCCAAGGACTGTTCCAGATACGCCCCAGCTGATGCTGCCTGGTGATGTCCCTGTTGCCAGGAAGCCTCCACCCGCTGCCCAGGCCTTGCCACATGGATCTGAAGGGTCTCCTGCTTCTGGTCCTGCCCGAAGATCTCGAAGAACAAAACAGCCGCCATCCAAGTTTAAAGACTATATCCGCTGATGTACATCTTTCGAAATTTTTGATCGAACTATATTGTCCATCAGGGGGTTGTATTTTGATCCATTTTTATCGCGATTGTAAAAAGCCGGTCGCGACAAAAAAAAAAAAAAATTCTAAGTTTTTTATCTATTCACCCAGGGAGGGATGTAATGTTTCGTTCACATTATTTTCTATAGTATTTCGGTTTAAAGAAATAGTGCTAACTGCGGACATGCGCAGCAGAGAGGACGAGCCCCCATGATTGAACTCCGGACACCGGTTTTTAACAAAGTACGAGCAAGAAGCTCGAGATTGTACTGCGCCGACCAAAAGAATAAAAAAGTCATAAAACTAAGTCATATGTCTTCTCGTTCAAATTCTGCAAGGGGTGTTCCGACTGCCAAGGGTTCGAAAAAGAATCCAACAGCACCCCCAAAGCAGCCAGTGAAAGGTAGTAGAATTAAACAAAATGAAAAAGTGTGGAGAGGAAAAAAGTTTGTTGAAAACTAAAACCATTACGCAAACTGTATAAAATGTAAGGGGCAATCTTTGAGCCTATGCTTGAGGATCCATTTAAGGATGCAAGGGAGATCAAAAGATATGGAACCAAGCATTGTCAGCAGCTAAGAATTGTGCAGAACAACCTTTCCTTGGATCTCCTAAGAGATGCAATCACCCACTGATTGATCGAACAATATAATGCTGAACAATTAAGTAGTGAGGGAAAAAACAAGTGCAGGTTAACAATTCTTCCATCATTATAGTAATGACTTGCAAAGATTTGAAATTGAGGAAAAAAAAAAAAATTTTGAAGATGAATGAAGTAAATGGGAAAATGTATATCATAAACATGAAAACCCTTCACTAGCTGCATGAGGAAACTATCACAATCCCTCTCAAAGGCAGATGTATATGTATCGCCTGCTCCAAGGCCTTTCGTCCGTTGGATCGGACTCATCAGGGAGACATGGTTGATTGTGTGTGTGTTCTTGGCGTCAGATAGAGACACACCACAGTCCATAATTCTGTGGTGTTCCAACCGCCAAGGGTTCGAAAAAGAATCCAACAGCACCCCCAAAGCAGCCAGCAAAAGGTAGTAGAATTAAACAAAATGAAAGGAAAAGGTTCTTCCTATAAACTGAGCCATTTACTTGATTTGTTTTCTGCATTATGAATATGTGACCGAACTTCAAGCCTTTGTCAAGTATGACCCATATCATATTGATCACTGGTTCTATGTTGATTGCGTAGTTGTCACTTGCTTTACTTGTTACAAAGCATTCTTTGAACAGTTAGACAGGTGCAACCACAAACAGAACACAGAAAAATGTTCCCCATGACGGATGGCTTTGCCTCAGTCACATGCGTATCTATGGTTTAACCTGGCTGACCATCAAGCCACACAGGCCAGTGCACTTAGCAACGGTCATCAGTGATTGGCAACACTTCAATTCAATTCAATTCAATCAACTTGATTGTCCATCAGAAATTTTTCTTTTGCTCCACATCATTTTGCAAGTACATAAGACCTTACAAAGAGACACAAATCGTTACATAAAAGCCTTTGTTAGTATATGTATTTGTATATATACATCAACACCCATACCTGCACACACACACAACACATACACACACACATGAATACACACATGAAATAAACATAAATTAATCCATAGAGACAAAACATTACATAGATTATAAAAACAATACATAAAACACACAAACTCACCTGCACCAATGCCCAAACATACATACACACACACACACACATGCGTACCCCCCCCCCCCCCCCCCCCCCAACACACACACACACAAGCACACATACACAGAGTCATAGTCACAGTAAAAGCATAATCAACTTATGCTGATAAATGTGCGCAACTCCAGCATGTACTTATTTTACAAACCTGACTAGGATGTTAAAAAATCACTGTGTTTCACAGACTCCAAGATCTATAACTTAATTGCATCATTCGTTGCAAACAGTTCAAACTGGGGGGGGGGGGGGGGGGGGGAGGGGGATAATAATATACAAGTAAAAGGCATAGGAGTCAGGGGACACGAACTTCAGCGAAAACTAATGAAGCCTTTAACTCTTTCATGATGCACGGTGCGACTGGCAACTCAGTCAAACTGTTTATGACAATCCGTTCTGTGGTTGCGGCAACACTGCAACCCTGGACGAGTGGTAGTGCTGTTAAGTCACAACTATAAAACAAACAACAACCCCGTCTTCTCATCTACGGTCTAGGGGATGCAGCTGCCCTAAACATTTGAAACAGGGTTCTAGCCATTTGAACAAATAAGTTTGCATGCACTACTGATGACCTTTGTGACCCCAGAATAGTCCGAACAATGCGACCCGTCTGGCACTGGAATTTCTGCAAAAGGCACATGTGGAATTTCCTGCCTCACCAATATGTTGGGCAGAAGAAACATGATTTTACAAAAGGTGTTACAATTAGTTCAGAGAAGTGGTTTAGAGGATGTGGGGGGTAAAGAAGATGTACAGGTTCTAGAAAAGAATCTGAGCTTGATTTATTTGCTCTGTGTATTAACAGTTTCATATGTTGTAATGTCTGAAGCCAAAAACAGTGAAAAGTGTGTACAGTGTGCAATGATTTATTCTCTCATTTTTTTTTCTTTATACACCTTTGTCACTTGGATTACACATTTTGGATACCTCAGGCTTTCTCTGCATCTATTCAATGGGAAGTGAAATTTTATGCCCCTTTTCTTCCTCACTTGATGTTGTCATACTAACCAAACAAACGTGAACAAGATTGTGTACTCCTACGTTTTATTTAAATTGTTTCCGTAACTGTAGTGTTGCTATTGTACCAGCAATATATTTAAGTGTATGCTTACTGCAAAGTTCGCCTTGTACCCTTTCCGTTGATACAATAGGTTGCTACGTTTATATTACATGACGCAAAATAAAATTTTTAAAAAATGAGAAAAATGCGCGTCTGCACCAACTGTAAGCACGTGCGGAGCACGCAGCAGCGGCATGGAAGTGACGTTGCACTGTCGCGCCAGTCGCAAGTGAGTAAAAGGCCAAATCCTATTTCTTTAGAACACTATAGAAGAGGTTCCCAGTCACATTCTGTGAGTGTGAGCGAGACCGATTCGATCAGAACCAACGAGAATCACCAGGTTCACTCAGTAGTGACAGTCAGTCAGTCTGCGAGCCAGGACACTTACTTACCTTCGACTTTAACACCAAGAACTTTGATAAAGATTTTTTGTTCAATATCAGATGACATTTTGACCTCAGCTAAATTTCATGTGTACATACAGCCCTACTAACCCTAAGGAGGGTCCACGCCTCTCCTTGGGTAAACATAAACAAAACAATCTCCTGGCGCCGATTTTGTACTTCCGCCTTTTCCCCCAGCCAGTTATGTCCCATGGTTGCCACGGTTAAGGGTCAATCTATGTTCATTTCCATTCATTTTAATTTCATGTTTCGTTAACAGATACTCGGATGTATTGACCCTAGCAAATTTGTATTTCCGTTTTCATTGCAAGCAGCAGACTGATTTATTGCCAGCACAAATGGCTTTACGTCTTCAGTGCTTATCGTGTTCCATCCGTTTACAATAAACAAGAACACACAAACTGCGAGCCGAATGATTAGAACAACAGGCAATACACAAAACCACACATCGCGTAGATAGATAGATATTTTCTTGGTAGTAATGATAATAAAAATGTGGATATGTTTATTGGCTTGTAGCTCAAGGCTCTCTGTGCTCAATGTGTTTGATCTCGGTTAGTTTCAAAGTGTAGGTGTCTGTAAGCAAAAATGGGAAACAAATTAAAATTAATAAGATTTGCTGTTTCGCCGAACGAAAACGACGAACAAAATTGTCTTGTGATCTGTTTGTCTCATTCATTCGGCGGAACAGTAAATCATCTTTTAAGTCTATTTGATCTCATTGGATGTGTCGGTTTTGATAGATTTCATAACTTTGCAGGAAGTGTGTGTGTGTGTGTGTGTGTGTGTGTGTGTGTGCATGTGTGCATAAGGACAAAACTGTCTAACTGAAGGTCGTGGTGCCATGCCGTTGAGACGTTTGCTGGGGAGACCCTACTTAATTTTATTTGGAGACAGTTACGTTTCTTCAATGCAAACGCAAAACGTAGATTTGAAAAAAAAAAAAAAAAAAAAAAAAAATCAGAATGAGAATAACTGTTCATATCCGAAATTCATCCAAACTAATCAAGGTAAAATATTTTAGTAAGCACATCTGGCTGGGTTTTCAAGAACAGTGAAACTTCTTTTCATCGAAAAAAATTTTGATGAAAAGATACTTTCCTGTACAAGGGAAGTAATGCAAAACAACTCTAGCAGACGAGGACAGTAGGGAGGCACATGTAGACGGCTGAGGTCAAATAGACCAAGAACGTTTTGTTGTTTATAGAGGTATGGTGAAGATTTCTTACAGTAATTTGGTCGAAGTTCTGGTGATTTATTTTCTCGGGAAAAGATTGATGTTTTTCAGTCGGTTAAATTCTGGGGTGTATGTCAGTGAATGCCACAATCGGCGAATTTTAATTGATAATTATTTCTCCCATTTCTCTCTTCACGCTCTTTTTTTTTCTCTCTCTAGTGCCCATCTGTAAATTACCATTAACATCAACCTGATTATTATTAGTGCTTTAATGGAAGAAGAAGAGGACTTAGAGAGAGAGAGAGAGAGAGAGAGAGAGAGAGAGAGAGAGAGAGAGAGAGAGAGAGAGAGAGAGAACAAGTGCATATGACATCTTGTACACACGTCAAGTCACACCACAGTCAGTTGGAAAAGTGGTTCCCATAGAGCCTTGGTATGGGTAGCATAGCATGCATTCTCAGTATCAAGATCTGCATGGAGACCACTGAGTTTGGAGTGGGATAATAACCCCCCCCCCCCCCCCCCCCCCCCTCAATACACGGTGTATGTTTTTGCACACACACACACACACACACACACACGTGTGTGTGTGTGTGTGTGTGTAGGCACTAGCAAATCTGCACACAGTGTGTGTGGAGCTGCAAGCCTAAGGAGTTGTGCATAGGTCAAAACAGCTGACACTTTCTCTGGTGTCACTCTCTGTTCAAAGACTGCTGTGTACCTCTATTTCAGAGGACCTGCAGATGTGTAGAACATGAACATAATCTATTTTGTTGCTGGTAGGTAGAAATTCAGTTGTTTCTATCTGTTCTCTCAACAGGACTCCTCTCTCAAAGATAAAGTTATGTTACAAATTGATTATTCAGAATATTTAACAACATACTGATACTACCTGCCAATTGTGTGTATGTGTGTGTGTGTGTGTATGTGTGTGTGTGTGTGTGTGTGTGTGTGAGTGTGTGTGTGTGTGTGCCTTCTTTTCCACTTTTCATGAATGAACCATTTAGCCATTAACTGTGTCACGGTTAGTTAATGCTATGAATTTTCATGTTACAAAAAATTGTACATTACAGGATCATTGTTGTACAAAGAAAACTATGTTTAAAATACTAAGTAATGTTTTGAGAGTGTTCATCAAGTTTTGAAGCACAGATATACCACTGAGACTGACTGGGCTTGAAAGATGTAAGCATAGTATGAACTAAGGCACTGGCACATCTGCACACCTGAAAGTTGGAAGAATGTCCTAGTCCTAATGTTATCCCCAACTGCTGAAAGTTGGAAGAATGTCCTAGTCCTAATGTTATCCCCAACTGCTGAAAGTTGGAAGAATGTCCTAGTCCTAATGTTATCCCCAACTGCTGAAAGTTGGAAGAATGTCCTAGTCCTAATGTTATCCCCAACTGCTGAAAGTTGGAAGAATGTCCTAGTCCTAATGTTATCCCCAACTGCTGAAAGTTGGAAGAATGTCCTAGTCCTAATGTTATCCCCAGCTGCTGAAAGTTGGAAGAATGTCCTAGTCCTAATGTTATCCCCAGCTGCTGAAAGATGGAAGAATGTCCTAGTCCTAATGTTATCCCCAGCTGCTGAAAGTTGGAAGAATGTCCTAGTCCTAATGTTATCCCCAGCTGCTGAAAGTTGGAAGAATGTCCTAGTCCTAATGTTATCCCCAACTGCTGCCATGATTGAAACCTAAGACTCTCATCTGGACAACCTCTAATGCTTCATCCTCTCAACTCTTATCAGTCTTTTACTCCTGAATTATCTACCTTTAATCTTTGATTCATACTGACAAACACTATGAAATAAGGCCAGTGGCAGTAGACAAAAAGTGGCAACAGAATTCCCCCCCCCCCCCCATTTTATCCTTTTTTTGTACTCCCAGTTCTTATAGAACAGGGAGTATTTTACAATGGGAACAAAGAAATGCTGTGTGTGTGTGTGTGTGTGTGTGTGTGTGTGTGTGTGTCAGTCCATCTGTTCATGGTCAAAATGTGATCTACTCGCTCCAGACAAAACTGTTGGGGTGATCTTTCTGAAAATTTGTAGGTTTGTTCATTATGTGTCATGGATGATGCCTGATGTTTTAGCTTAATGTTATAGCCATTACAACGGCTGTAATGGCCTGTAATGGTTTTTCTTCTTTATGGAATATCTCAGAAAGTACTCGGCTGATCTTTGTGAAAAGTAGCAGGTATGTTCATTATGGGTCATGGATGATGCCCGATGTTTTAGTTTATCGAAATAGCTGTTATTAACGGCTGTAACGGCCTGTAATGGTTTTTTTCTTCTTTATGGAATATCTCAGAAAGTACTTGGCCGATCATTCTGAAAATTTGTAGGTATGTTTATTAGGGGCACAAATAATGCCCGATGTTTTAGTTTACCATTATAGCCATTACTAACGGCTGTTACAGCCTGTAATGGTCTTTCTTCTTTATGGAATATCTCAGAAAGTACTTGTCCGACCATGGTTCACGGATGATGCTGATGTGTTAGATTACCATTATACTTTATAGCCGTTACTAACGGCTATAACGGACTATAAGGGTTTTTTCTTCTTTATGGAATATCTCAGAAAGCTTTTTATTGATCTTTCTGAAAATTTATAGGTATGTTCATTATGGGTCATGGATGATACCCGATGTTTTAGTTTACCGTTATAGCCGTTACTAGCGGCTGTAACTGCCCATAACAGTTTTTCTTCTTTATGGAATATCTTAGAAAGTACTTGTCCGATCTTTCAGAAAATTTGTAGGTATGTTCATTATGGGCGACAGATGACGCTCAATGTTTTAGTTTACCACTATAGCCGTTACTAATGGCTATAATGGCCCATAACGTTTTTTCATTTTTATGGAATGTCTCAGAAAGTACTTGGCCGATCTTTCTGAAAATTCGTGGGTATGTTCATTATGGGTCACTTATGATGCCTAACATTTTTTTTGTTTTTTTTGTTTTTGTGTGTCCCAACCTCTGCGCCACTTCAGAGACAGTGCACCCATGCCACTCATTCCAACACCCCGTCCACAGCCACAGCCTGGTCGGCCCCTGCCGCAGCCCCAGCACTGGCAATCCACAGGGAGCAGTCAGTGTCAAGTCGTCAAGAGGCAACCCACTGGAGGGGACACTGCTCTGCTGCTGAGTCACTTCGGTGGTGTTCAGTGGCGCCTGTTCTGATCTAACATACGCAGGACACCACCTACTAAACCCCCTACTGACGACAATAATTGCTTAGTCGCTGAGCCAGCGTGAGTGAGGTCTCCCTCCTGAGGGCGCCACCACATCCTTCCAATGACCACCCCAATAGACTCGCCAATACCGGTTACCCCGATGGAACCAAACCAAGACCACAGACGTGGAGAGGACATTGAAATTGAGGTCAACATGAGAGCAGGGCATGAAGGGCCACAGAATTTGAGACATTTTTTTTTTTATGCTGATCGATGAATGAGGATGAATGAGGATGGTACGGATTTCCATTTCGGTCTGAGACTACATGACAGGGCTGTACTCTACGCTTCCTTTCAAAGGATATCCTGGCGTCAACCAGGCCTGAGAGATACAGGCGCCTGCAGTGTTGGTCAGGAAATTTGAGCAAACACTCTCAGAAACGCATCCATTAAGTGGATGAAACTCGACTGTGTGGTCCCAGTCTTCCCAACTGAGTCCACAGCAAACTCAGCTCTGGGTAGGAGCTGGTAGGGGGCAGAAAAACCCACATGACTCTGATGGGATTCGAACCCACGACCTCCCAGCTGGGAGTCCGCGACGCTAACCACTTTGCCACGGCGGCTGGTATGCCCAACATTTTTAGTTTACCGTTATAGCTGTTACTAATGGCTATAACGACCCATAATGGTTTTTCTTTTTTATGGAATATCTCAGAAAGTACGTGGCTGATCTTTCTGAAAATTTGTAGGTATGCTCAGTATGGATCATGGATGATGACCAATGTTGTAGTTTACCATTATAGCCATTACTAATGGCTATAACGGCCCCTAAATCAATGTTTTTTCTACTTTATGGAATATCACAGAAAGTACGTGGCAGATCTTTCTGAAATTTGTAGGTATGTTCATTATGAGTAAGGATGATGCCCGATGTTGAAGTTTACCATTATAGCCATTACTAATGGCCCATAATGGTTTTCTTCTTTATGGAAAATCTCAGAAAGTACTTGGCCGATCTTTCTGAAAATTTGTATGTTCATTATAGGTCAGAAATGATGGCCGATGTTCACCAGAATAGCCATTACTAATGGTTACACCAGCCCAGGATGTTTTTTTCTCCTTATGGAATTGGATAAACTGGGAGTACGTTGATATGCTTTGCATCTTGTTTCTTTCTGTTTTCCTTTTCCCTTTTTTTTTTTCATCTGTGTTAGGAAAATATTGTTCATGTTTTGAAATTGGATAAATTTCATATGCAGAATTCATTAATGTTATATGACATGACCAACATGTTACTTGTATACCCAAAAATAATTTGAGTGATGATGTTGATTTTTATTTGTTTCAGGAATGGAGAGAAAGAATAGACAAAACAGGGTCTGAACCTATTTTCATGAAAGCTGCATTGGCATGGTATGAAAGTTAGAGCAGACTGTGGCACCACTGGATTTCCTGTTGCTGAAGATGGGAAAACTCATTTCACTGACACGGTGCCAAACATTGCCGGGAGTGATATCACTGTTTACATGTCATACCTATTACCATCCATCTGCTGGTCTGATGAGAACTTTTGGAGGCCTCGCGTGTGTGCGGAAACAGGCATTCAAATGCTTGGGAGAATATTCATCACTCACATGGCCACTTGATAGTCTCTGTGTGTTTTAATTTTTCACAGGCTGGTCACAGGTCCATACAGAATGTCCTCAGTGAGAACAGATTTTGGATTCTTTCTAAGAAGAGGAAATCAGTGCATAATGGATCTGTTCCCGCTCAGAATGGAAGCTGTCCTGCCTTTTTCAGCACACTGACTAGGTCTGCTGGCTGCCATTGTCAGCTAAGCTGCCACCTGACATCTACAAAACAGAATTTGATAGAAATAGTAGTACTGAATCACCAGCTGAGGTGCCAAGTATAGAACACATCCGCTGTTCCACCACATGTGTTAGACACAAAATTCGTGGCTGTCTCAGTGTGTTCAGCACAGATACTCCTGTAAATAATGGTCACTTACCTTTCAGTAGAGTTAGTACATCACATAGGAGCACAGTGCGTGGTCTATGCAGCTATTCATCATCTCATTTAAGTTGCTGCCCATTCACAAACCTGGTGCACAATTCTTGTCGAGAATGCTTCATACAGTGTCTCCAGGCTTTCTGCAGACTGCAGAGCGCTGCCAAACAAGGCTGATGTCCAGATTGTTACACACCAAAGGGCAGTTTACTCTGGAGAATCCCAGCTATCGGCAGTACCTTGAGAGCCTCATTCTGGAACACAAGAGTTTAGCTGAAAGTCGTCTGAAGGGGGAGAATGTTGACCACAGTCGTCTGATTTTTTTGGAATCAGTTGCTATGACGGTGCAAGAGCTACAGGTGGCACTGGTGGATGTGTCCGATCTGCAGGACATTTTGTCAGGTAGGCTTCTGTGTGCTGGCAGGGAGGGTTTCCATGCCATCAGTGATAATAACTTGGATAAAACGATTATTGTTAAATATTTACTATTGTCTTGATTGTCATGTTCATCATTGTCACCCCTTTTGTTTTCATAGTTTAAGTATTGAAATGTTTTATTTTTATCATTTTGAATTTAAAATACATACCCTAGACTGATGGATGTTGTACAGCTTGGTCTGTAGTAGCGATCATAAACTTGTTTGTGTGTGTGTGTTTGTGTGTGTGTGTGTGTGTGTTTGTGTGTGTGTGTGTGTGTGTGTGTGTGTGTGTGTGTGTGTGTGTGTGTGTGTGTGTGTGTGTGTGTGTGTGTGTGTGTGTGTGTGTGTGTGTGTGTGTGTGTGTGTGTGTGTGTGTGTGTGTGTGTGTGTGTGTGTGTGTGTGTGTGTGTGTGTGTGTGTGTGTGTGTGTGTGTGTGTGTGTGTGTGTGTTGTGTGTGTGTGTGTGTGTGTGTGTGTGTGTGTGTGTGTGTGTATGTGTGTGAGTGTGTGTGTGTGTGTGTGTGTGTGTGTGTGTGTGTGTGTGTGTGTGTGTGTGTGTGTGTGTGTGTGTGTGTGTGTGTATGTGTGTGTGTGTGTGTGTGTGTGTATGTGTGTGTGTGTGTGTGTGAGTGTGTGTGTTGTGTGTGTGTGTGTGTGTGTGTGTGTGTGTGTGTGTGTGTGTGTGTATGTGTGTGTGTGTGTGTGTGTGTGTGTGTGTGTGTGTGTGTGTGTGTGTGTGTGTGTGTGTGTGTGTGTGTGTGTGTGTGAGAGTACATATTGTGAACATACAGTTCACTGTGATCACCATCATTATTGTCTACAAGCACTTTCTGCACTTTATCACTGACACTAAAAGTAGTATTGTCAACTGAAACATTGTTCTGCAACGGTACTCCAACAAGGTGCTGTGTTCACTTTCATAACTGCAACAACGCTTCAATAAGTAGACCTGTGCTTCATTCAGCCTCATGACTGGAGCACTAATATCAACATTAGTTCTATTAGTAATCATCATAAAACTGGCTTGCTGTGGCAGTTTTGGATCAATATGTTGTGTGACTATTCATTTCGCATGAATTGTCCATGAGGGATGCTAGAGGCACATCATGACAATTGAAAGGTGACCCTGCAACTGAGATTCTTTGTTTGATGCCTGAAGCAGTCTGCTTGTACTTAATGGTCTAGAAGTTCAAAAAGAAAAAGATTGATCCTTGATATAAATTCTCTATTGTGAAACAAACACACTCGTTAATTTCACTTTGCCAGTTCTCCAACGTTAAGCACACATGCAGATTTGATGGGAGATATTTTTTTTTTTTTTTTCCTTTCTGTTTTTTTTTTAGTAGCCCAATATCCAGTCAAAGCTGGTAAAAATGCTTTTTTTTCTCAAAAAGTAAATTTGTACCAAAAGAAAATAAACAGGTGGAACTGAATGCTGCTTGGATTTTGAAGAAAAGAACAACAACTACAAAAGGGAACAACAAACGAATAGAAACCCAGTGTTCTGCTTTGCTCCCACGTTGACTGTGACTAGATGTTAGAGAATGAAACCAATGCATACATACTCTGTGTAACAATAAAACCAGTGCAGTTCATACACTATGTAAGAGAATGAAACCAGTGCAGTTCTTACCCTATGTAAGAATAAAACCAATGCAGTTCATACACTATGTAAACCAATGCAATTCATACACTTTGTAAACCAATGCAGTTCATACACTATGTCAGAAAATGAAACCAATGCAGTTTATACACTATGTAAGAGAATGAAACCAATGCAGTTCATACAATATGTAAAAGAATGAAACCAATGCAGTTCATACACTATGTAAACCAGTGCAGTTCATACACTATGTAAACCAATGCAGTTCATACACTATGTCAGAGAACGAAACCAATGCAGTTTCATACACTGTAAGAGAATGAAACCAATGCAGTTCTTACACTATTATGTAAGAATGAAACCAATGCAGTTCATACACTATGTAAGAGAATGAAACCAATGCAGTTCTTACACTATGTAAGAATGAAACCAGTGCAGTTCATACACTGTGTAAGAGAATGAAATCAGTGCAGTTCATACTTTGTGTAACAGAACAAAACCAATGCAGTTCATACACTATGTAAGAGAATGAAACCAATGCAGTTCATACTTTGTGTAACAGAACAAAACCAATGCAGTTCATGAAACCAATGCAGTTCATACAATATGTAAGAGAATGAAACCAATGCAGTTCATCCTCTGTGTCAGAGAATGATACATATGCAGTTCATACACTATGTAAACCAATGCAGTTCATACACTATGTCAGAATGAAACCAATGTAGATCATACACTATGTCAGAATGAAACCAATGCAGTTCATACACTATGTCAGAGAATGAAACCAATGCAGTCCATACACTATGTAAGAGAATGAAACCAATGCAGTTCATACACTATGTAAACCAAAGCAGTTCATACACTATGTCAGAGAATGAAACCAATGCAGTTCATACACTATGTAAGAGAATGAAACCAATGCAGTTCATACACAATGCACTTCCTAGTCTGGTTCTTAATTATTGAGCAGTAAGAAAAAGAGAAAGAGGGTTGATACAATGCAGTTTGTCTTAGTTCATGGAGCTCAAGTAAAAGATCATTGTTCTTCAGCTTTGTGCCTAACCCTCCCTGTCCTCCCTCCCCATGAATGTACTGATACCGGGTGACCAACATAATCCCACCAAGGGCATAGACATGCAAAAGGAAATTGAAGATCACCATGACAACAGGGCATGAAGGGCTACAGGATTCTTGTATATATGCTGACCGATGAGGATGAGGAGGATAATGGAAACAATGCCATGGAGATCCATTTTGGTCTGAAGCTGCATAGAGGGCTGTACTTTATCAGTTTATGCTTATTTTCTTAATATATGCTAGCATCAACCAGGCCAGAAAGATACAGATCACTTCAGTGTTGGTCAGCACATTTGAGCAATACTCTCAGAACTGCATCCACTGAGTGGATGAAACTCAACTGTCAGGGACTCCAGTTGTCCTGGTTGAGTCAACAGCAAAGTCAGCTCTGGATAGGAGCTGGATGGAGCAGTAAAATCCCACAAATAAATGGCTGATTTAAATCAAACCTACAGCCTCTTAAATAGGAATCAGTGACATGATTTAGATCAAACCTATGGCCTCTTAGTTGGGAATCAGTGATGCAGACCAATGCATCAAGCCGGCAGGTGTAAACTGCATTCAAGTTAAGCTACTGGTTTTGACATCAGTCAGTTCAAGTGAACTGAAATGTTGATGTGTCTGTTTTGGAGGTACTATGTTCCCACTCTGTTCTTGTTAAGGCCAGTATTAATGCTGACATCTTTGATGGTTATAATGTCACTTTTACCTGTGTTGTGTTGGGCACAGGGGAAGAAGACAGTGAATTACAGTCACTGGCCAGAGCAGATGTGGAGAAGGTGCAGGACCTCATTGAACATCTCCAGGGGAAGGTCTGATACATCTCTTACCTGACAGTGCTTATGCATCGCAAGCACCTGCATGCAGGAGCACAGGCACAGAGGCATGCACACATGCATATACACACACACTGAATCATCAAAGAAAGTATGAACATACACATATATGCATGCATCCACCCTGATCCACCCACTCCTCTGTCCATACACACACACACACGCACACACACACACACACACAACACACACACACACACACACACACATATACACATGTTCATGTACATACACACACATATATATTAAGAGTATGTTCATGTACGAGTATGTTCACATATACCGGGATACATGTTTGTGAAAGCGCATTTACTTATGTGTGTTTGCACATTAATATATGAACTTACATACATGCACATAAACACACACACACACACACACACACACACACACACACACACACACACACACACACACACACACACACACACTCACACCCACGCATCATCCCAACCGAAGCCCCAGCTGAAAATGTCCACTGGTTTCTTTCAGTTGGTGGACCTGCTGGTGGGTCCAGAACCAGCAGACAATAATGACATCATCCTGGAAGTGTCGGCGGGGGTGGGGGGGTCAGGAGTCCATGCTGTTCACCTCGGAAATGTTCGACATGTATGCTGGTTATGCCAACTTCAAGGGCTGGACTTTTGGCATAGTGGAACATGAAAAAAGTGATATTGGTATGTCAGATTATTGAAACCCTGTGATTTCTTGATGTCACACAGTCCTATGTGTGTGTGTGTGTGTGTGTGTGTGTGTGTGTGTGTGTGTGTGTGTGTGTGTGTATGACAATAAATAAATTGGTTTCAGTCAGTCAGTGTGTGTATGAGTAGTTGCGTGTGTGTGTGTGTGTGTGTGTGTGTGTGTGTGTGTGTGTGTGTGTGTGTGTGTGTGTGTGCACTGTTGCTGTGGTTAGGTGTTCTAAGGTTAGAGTTACGTGTTCATGTGTTCTGTCATTGGCTTTATTAATGCCTTGAGGTATGTCTTTTCCCCTGTGTTTGTTCATGTATGCTAATGTGTGTGTGAGCATTGCTGCTCTTCTTATGTGTTTTGTTTTGGGATTACAGCCATTCTGTCAGATAATGTTTCTGTGTGCATTTGTCAGCTCAGGGTATGTGGACAGCTTCCTTTGTGAGGGTGTTTCCTGTTTTGTTCTGTGTGCCTTGTGCCTGTATATGTGCCAAGGAAAGTGGTGCAGAGGCAGTTTTAGTTTGGAATGATAGGTGTGCAGTGGTGCTGCGAGGGAGGAAAGGTCAGCAATGGTACCAGTAGTTGTTTTGAGGCCATGTATTTAAGATGACTGCCGATGAACCTTAAGAGACATTCTGCACAAATCGCGTTAGTGTGGGAATGGGTTTCCAGTGACTGAAGACATAATGTGTTTGTTTCCTTAGGTCACAGGCAGGTGGTGCTTTTTGTGGCAGCATTTTGTTTTGATGATGCAGCTTTGTTGTGAAATGTATGTTCATACTTATTTATCAGGTCCCATTTTATTGTCCAGTTGATGGCCACGCTCTAGATGGCTGGTGCTTGTCTCAGCTTACCATAGCTGTCAGGCACTAAACGTACCCAGGCAGTGTCATTGCTAATCAGGATGGCACAAGTGCAGTTGGTGTCAGAACAAGAACTTGCAAGGCAAAAGCAACATTTGTGCTGTTCAAAAACATTAGAAGAACATAACGAGTTGTTTGCATCATAAGATTAAGAGTGTTCAGTTCTAGTGTGAAGTGAGTTTGACCATTTGGAGCAGAGACACAGACACTGACAATAACCAACACAACTGTTGGCAGTGAGTGTGACCATTTGAAGCAGAGACACAGACACTGACAATAACCAACACAACAACTGGCAGACATTGATCAGCAGTTGATCCACAGAATGCTGCTTGCACATTAGATAACAAACAAGAAAGAAAACTTTGGCTCCCATATTGAGACAGAACTTGACACATTTGTCAAGCCAAATGAATGCTGTTTACAGCACCAGTTCATCTAGCAGAAACGCAGACACATAGTACAGCAAACAAATGAGGAACGTCTGTGACTGGCAAAAGTTACCTCTCCTTGTTTGTTTATTGAAATTGGCAAAAGTGACCTCTCCTTGTTTGTTTATTGAAATTGGGCAAAAGTGACCTCTCCTTGTTTGTTTATTGAAATTGGCAAAAGTTTCCTTTCCTTGTTTGTTTATTGAAATTGGCAAAAGTGACCTTTTCTTGTTTGTTTATTGAAATTGGCAAAAAGACCTTTTCTTGTTTGTTTATTGAAATTGGCAAAAAGACCTTTTCTTGTTTCTTTATTAACTATTTGTGTCTCCCTGCCTCATTTGGTATTTCCTGTTTGGACATCACTCACTTTAACTGGAACCTTGTGCTATCCAATTGGGGGTAATATGTTCCGAACTGTAGTTGACACATTGGTCATTCTGTTTCTGTTTTCCTGCCTGATACACTGCAATGGCTGTGGTTGGGTCCAGGTGGTCTGCGTCGTGCTTCAGCACTGATCACAGGTGTGAATGTCTACAAACACCTGAAGTTTGAGGCTGGGGTGCACAGGGTCCAGCGGGTACCCAAGACGGAGCGATCTGGACGGATCCACACCAGCACTATGACTGTGGCTGTACTTCCCCAGCCTTCACAGGTGTGTGTGTGTGTGTGTGTGTGTGTGTGTGTGTGTGTGTGTGTGTGTGTGTGTGTGTGTGTGTGTGTGTGTGTGTGTGTGTGTGAGTGTGTGTGTGTGTGGCTGTGTGTGTGTGTGTGTGTGTGTGTGTGTGTGTGTGTGTGTGTGTTCTTGGAAATGTAGATATTAAAAAAAATTGTGATTTAAAGTATACTACTTCATACTTCAAGTTCAGTCTACTGAATTTCAATGGAAAAATATTGAAGTGCTTTACTTAAACCAGTGTGGGAATTTGTTTTCAGGCTACCAGTGATTATTTGCTTTCACTTTCTCTATTTTATTTTAACAGCCAAAAACTGTTGAGGTGTACACACACACACACACACACAATACATAAACATGTACACAGCTTTTCAGTGTCTTTCTCCCATGTTGAGTGCTGTTGAAGGATGCTGGTGGCATGGCACTTTTCAACAAAATTTTGTTTTAACAGGGGTGGGAATTGAGATGAAAAGAGGGGAAGCTAACATGTATTACAGTAAGGACATTCACTGAAGACTCAACAACGAGTCTATGTGTAGATTGACATCCGTGTGAACCCCAAAGATCTTCACATCGACACATTCCCGGGCTAGCGGGGCAGGGGGCCAGCATGTGAACAAGACGGAGAGCGCAGTACGCATGACACACAAGCCTTCAGGTCTGTGGGGAGGTATCCTTGTTAGTTGTTGTGAGAAAAGACAGACATCTTGTGGCTCTGTAGTGTGTAGACAGACATTCTGTGCTCTGTTTGTGAGTGTGTATGGCATGGCCTGAGTTGTAATAGTCCGTCACCACTGTGCCAAGAAAAAGTGCATTTCCAGAAAGGTTTCTGGTATAGAGCTATGGTACAGATAAACAAAGGACAGCCTGAACCATGTAAAGCACAAAAGTTTCGCAGTTTTGCACTTTAGTAACTGAAATTTATTTGAATTGAACACTGTGATTCTAGCAGAGGCCAGAATCACCCAGAGTGCATGCATTCCTTTGGGATTTTTCTTCCAAAAGCAGAAGAAGAGAATAGATATTTTTCCAAGATGTTGGTCCTTAGACTGGAAATGTGGATGAAAAATGACTGGATGAAATGAAAAGGAAAAGGCAAAATAGATTTCTGAGGGCTGGATGAGGAAGGAAGAAAATGGCCCTGAAATTACCAGCTGTCATGGTGAAGTGGTTAGCATCGCAGACTCCTGGTTGGATGTCATGGTTCGATTCCCATTAGAGTCATGTGGGATTTTTCCTCCCAGACCGGCTCCTACCCCGAGTTGAGTTTGCTACAGGCTGGACTGTGGAGAAGAATCGGGTCAGTTGGGAAGACTGGGACCACACAGTCAAGTCTGATCAACTTAATGGATGCATCTCTGAGAGTGTTGCTCAAGTTTCCTGACCAACACTGCAGGGGTGTCCGTATCTCTCAAGGTCTGGTTGATGCTGGGATATCCTATGGAAGCATAGAGTAAAGCCCTGTCATGCAGTCTCAGACCAGAATGGAATTCCGTAGCATTATCTTCATCATCCTCATTCTCATCAATCAGTGTAAAAGAAAAAAAAGTCTCAAATTCTCTGGTCTTGCTCTCATGGTGACATCAATTTCAATGTCCTCTCCATATCTGTGGCCTTGGTTTGATTCCATCAAGAGTCACCTATCGGCGAGTCCATGGGGGCTATCATTGGACAGACGTGGTGGTACCCTCCGGAGGGAGAGCTCACTCACACTTGCCACTGAGACAGCACAGAGGATGGGACAGCAAAAAGTAAAAAAAAAAAAAAAATTGAAACAGCAATGGTGTTTGTGATTAAAGAAGGGAATTGTTGTGCATGCACTAATGAAATATGCTATAGGTCATCAGGTTGGGAAAAAAGCTATTAATCTATCACTTAGACTGAAACACAGCTCAGTAGTTTCTTTTGAAATGTAAACCACCATGTGCATGCAAGTACTTGTCAAGTGAAAGTGAATCTTGTTCCTTATTTAATTGTTATATGTCACTGGAACATGCGTAAGTCATAAAAGAGTTTTTTTGTTGCTGAAATAAATTCACTACAAACATCAAAAACACACATGGGAACATATAAACATTTAAAAAGCGATAGAAAAATTAAGAAAAAGACAAAAAGTTGTGATAGCCTGTGAAGCAAAATGAAAACAGCTTAATTAGAGAGAAATACTGAGACAAAAAAATGACATGTTCTTTCAAAACTATCGAGCAAAGATATAAAAGAACAGTAATTGGATTAGATGTGTGTCAGGTGCAGCAATAGGTTGGCTTCTTTCATTGGAACATTTGAGTCAGTCTTGAGGAGCACATATGAACGTGGGTGTTTGGTAATCTGTGAATGTTGCTTTGAATCAGAAGGAAATACGTGTGACTGTGTGCATTTTATGCACCTGTATGTGGACATTTATTTGAACTAAGAGAGTGCTGTGTGTGAACACATGTATGTGTCAACAGTTGTTTGAATTATGAATATGTGATTTAATTCTTGTATGTGTGCATATATGTGTGAACTGTGAAGAACAGCTGCACATGTGAATATGTGCATTTGATGCGTGTGTATGTGAATTTTTGCTTGAAACATGATAGAAATGCTATGTGTAAAAATGCACATGTAACGCACGTGCATATTAGTATTTGTTTGATTCATTACAAAAATGTTGCCTGTGAATATGTACATTGAATGCACTAATGTGTGAGTGTTTATTTGAATTATGTTGGAAAAGAATGTGCATATTTAATGCAGAATGGCCCATTAACCCCTTCACTACCAGTGTGCATGTTAAATTCCAAGGAAATATGACCAGCTTTATAGTGTACATAATTATTTGTGATCATGGTAACCCGGTAACTACACAGAATGTATTTATAAAACCTTTCAAAGTTGTTCTACTACATGTAGATATAAAGAAATGCCAGCTTTGTCACAAGAAAATATGCTGTGATGCTGACATTAATATATGAAATAGTTTTTTAAAATAACATTTGCAAACAAACAACGGACACAGTCTAAAAGTAAAACGGTGTAAACACAATCTGGTCATTGAAATACAGAAACAATAAACTTAAACAGTATTCTGCTTCATTACCAATAAATGAGGTTGGTATGGCATGATCATGTGCACTCAGCTTACCGCGATTTTTGAGTGATGAATTAACAAAACTTGTCATTCAGGGCATTCTTATCGCCAGGAAACATGCAATACACACGAGGTAAAACAAGTAAAGGGACATAACCATATATTATGTTAGACTTAAAAATGTAGTTGTTTCCCTTGAGATGTTGACGAGAAAGCTGTTACCCAGACTATTATGTTTACCCCATGTCAGGCAGGCAGTGAAGGGATCAAGGTTGTTTTGAACAAGACGGAATTTTATGACTTCTGATGTATTAGTGGCACAGGATATTAATTTTCGTTTGTACTTTCTTTGGACTTTGCTTCATTTTGCTGGCTCTTATCTGCGTATGTCAGTTGAGTGTTCAGGCCCCAGTGAATTTTTTTAATAATAAGACCACTTCTATTTTTTTTTTAAAATTCAGTAGCGAAGAGACAAAATTTGCATTGAAAATTTGCTGACAGTGAATGAACTACAGATGAAGACATGTTTAGACAATGGAAAGTTCAGGAATTTACTGTATTAGTGTGCAGGGATGACGCACATGAAAAGTAGGGCCATTTTTCACCTGAGAGAATGAACTGAAAGCTTTGGATCAGAAGATCACTGTGCTTAAATGAATGCACACAGGTTGTGAACAATCAGTGCTGAAACTTTCTTCTCCTGACTTTATGCTTTGCTTTTTTATGTGTGTGTGATCCCCCCTCCCCCCACCCCCCTCTGCCTCCTTCCCCTTCGTCTCTCCACCTGTCCTACTTTAAGAACTATATAGGCTGTCTGTGAAAAAAATGAAAGGGGGAGAACTGATCATTTTAAATAAGTTTACCCACATCTCAGACCACAAGAAAAGTCCTTGTCTGATAGATATGTTTGTGTGTCTGTGGGTGTGTTTATAGTTATTGGCGGTGGTGATGTTACTGCTGAGGGTTATTACGATGTCTGTTTTTATTCCTGATGTTTGGGTTTTGTTTTGTTTTTGTTCCAACATGAATTTTGCATTGAAGGCAGATCCCTGACTACATGCGTGTCTGGGTGGTGTGTCTGGATGGTGTGTCTGGGTGGTGTGTCTGGGTGATATGGGTGGTATGTCTGGGTGGTATGGGGGTGGTGTGTCTGGGTGGTATGGGTGGTGTGTCTCTGGGTGGTGTGTATGCAGGCATGGTAGCAGAGTGCCAACAGGAGCGATCCCAGATCAAGAACAGAGAAATGGCCTTGAAGATCCTCCTGTCCAGGTGGGGTCCCCCCCCCTCCCTTCACCCCCCTCCTCCACCCCCCCCCCCCCCCCCCCACACCCGATGATGTCATATAGCATTTGTTTCATGTCATGACCTGCATCAGTTCTTGCTTTCGTTCCATGGTGGTCAGTCCCAGGAATGCTGGGATAGGCAGGTGCTTGGGCAGATGGTTCAGCCATCGGGGATCAGCACAGTCCTGGGCACACTGCTGCCAAGTGCTACACTTTTGGCGTAGCATGCTACAATGTTGTTGGCAGTGGTATGATGCTGCACTTGGTAACAAAAGGGTTCACCAACAAACAAAAACAGAAAAAAAGAAAAAGTTTTTCACTGACTGGGTGGTGGAGTAAACGGAAGCAAATCAATATAGATCTTAAATTGTAAGCTTATATTATAAAAAAAAAAAAAAAAAAAAAAAACAGCCAAATTCAGTAAACAGAGGTAGAAAGAGCGAAATCAAATATAGTTGCTTTTGTTGTTGGCTAGATTGATTTTCTTGTAGGTCAAGTCTAAATCATGTGATATCTAGCGATCATGCCTTGTGCGAAGCAAAGTCTGACTGAAAGTGCTACTGAGGTTGACTTGTTGCATCTCTTACGAGAGTTACACTTAACATAGGAATGCTACATGTAAAATGTGAAAACGCTACACCTCGAGCTGACACATCCCCAACTCCCATCCAGGATTTTACAGGAATAAGGAAGACAAGAATACATCCCTCTGAATAATTGAAAAAATGGAGTACCCTTCCCTTCCATACTTTTTACAAGAACTTTGACTCTGCCTCCAATTCAAAGAAAATTTGGAGAGATGAGTCACTCTCCTTCCCTATCTTCCCTCCTCACCACGGCCCCCACAGTACAGAATGGAAGATGAGTCACCCTCCTTCCCTCCTCACCACGGCCCCACAGTACAAAATGGAAGATGAGTCATCTCTCCTTCCCTATCTTCCCACCTCACCACGGCCCCCACAGTACAGAATGGAAGATGAGTCACCCTCCTTCCCTCCTCACCACGGCCCCACAGTACAAAATGGAAGATGAGTCACCCTCCTTCCCTATCTTCCCTCCTTACCACGGCCCCCACAGTACAGAATGGAAGATGAGTCACCCTCCTTCCCTCCTCACCACGGCCCCCACAGTACAAAATGGAAGATGAGTCACCCTCCTTCCCTGTCTTCCTCCTCACCACGGCCCCCACAGTACAGAATGGAAGATGAGTCACCCTCCTTCCCCTCCTCACCACGGCCCCCACAGTACAAAATGGAAGATGAGTCGCCCTCCTTCCCTATCTTCCCTCCTCACCACGGCCCCCCCACAGTACAGAATGGAAGATGAGTCACCCTCCTTCCCTCCTCACCACGGCCCCACAGTACAAAATGGAAGATGAGTCACCCTCCTTCCCTATCTTCCCTCCTCACCACGGCCCCCACAGTACAGAATGGAAGATGAGTCACCCCTCCTTCCCTCCTCACCACGGCCCCCACAGTACAAAATGTCTTCTGATGCTTTGCTTCCCCAAATAGTTTTTGTGAAAAATCAATTTGTTTCAGAAATAAAGTGATAATGAATCAAAATAAATCAGAGTTCTAGTTAAATTCATACTGATACTGCTTCTTAATATAATTTCAGCAACCACCTTTAGAACTGATTGATCAGTAAAATTTTGTGATATTTCAATAATGTTGACACCTAAAATATGTGACATGTATACAACCTACGCATCTTATTTGAATAAATGTACTGATGTTGTGTGGCGGAAGCAAAGTGGCCGATGTTGTTTCCTGCACACACTTGCATGTTCTGAGGGCTTGCAGCCCCAAACAGCTTATATTCTTTTATCGTTCTGTTATATTCTTTGTTGTATTGTTTTTCTAATGTCTTCATTCCTCACCCCTTTTCCTCCATCTCTGTCCACCTGCTTCCAGCGTTCTGGGAGGGATAATAGGGAAAAAAATGGGACAGGTTTTACTGTAGATATTATTTACAGAACTGTTTTTTTTTTCCCCATTGTGAAGTTGAGCTTTTGGATACATACTAGCTATTTTGGCTGATTGCAATTTGAGGAGTTTGAGGCATTTAACAAAACAAAGGAAAATATGAAAATAGAGCAAATAGATGAAAAAATATGTATCCAATTTAGTTCATCTGACCTAAAAATAAACAAGCACATGTAAAGCTGTCTGACTGGTGTCCGACTTAAAATTTACATGCAGAAACTTTTTTTTTTTTTCCGTTGGAATCCATACTGCATTGTTTTCTTGGCAAAAATAAACTGTGCATAAGAAATGTTGTATTTTTTAATTAAAATACTGAAAACCTATGCCATTAATATTGAATAGGATTGGAAAGGATAAACACGTCTGCCTTGTGAATGTGTGTGTGTGTGTGTGTGTGTGTGTGTGTGTGTGTGTGTGTGTGTGTGTGTGTGTGTTTCAGAATGTGAAAAGTATCGTAGAAACAAGGATCTGGAATTTTTTATCCTGTTTTGTTTTTAAACTTTACTTTTAAGATCCCAATTTAGGGTAACACAGGCTCACAACAATAATCCACCTGATGCACAGTAGCCACTGGTTCTTGATGCATCAGAATGCAGTGCCACACACACACACACACACACACACACACACACACACACACACACACACACACACACACACACACACACACACACACACACACACACACACATTGTTTCTTCTTTCCAATGGTGTATGTTTCATGTTGCAAGGTAAAGTGGTTGATTTTTTATGATTTTTTTAACATTGCCAAAAATTGTGTGATCTGAGGGACAAACCTGTCCATTTTGGCTCCGACTTGATTAACAGTGTCTTTCACCCCCCCCCCCCCCCCCCCCCTCCAGACTGTACCAGAAACAAGTGGAGGAGCAGGAGGCGGCACTGTACAGAAAGCGGAAGCTGCAGGTGGGGTCGGCGGGGCGGTCAGAAAAGATCCGCACCTACAACTACAGCCAAGACCGCATCACGGACCACCGGGGTCCCATCACGTCGTTTGGAGTGGCTTCCTTTCTCAGCGGAGAGGAGGCTTTGGAGGATTTGCTGCAGAGCTTGATGCTGGAGGCCCGACTGGAGGTGCTGGCTGCCATGGTGGAGGAGTCTGCTTAGGCAAGGCAGAAGGGGGAAGAAGAACTGGGTCAATGGATACAACAGTGGGGTTTGTGTTGGTGTTTGAAGTGTTGGGGAAAACTGAGGTCCCAGTGTCAAGGTTTCCACAAATTTGGGAGAAGTAGGAAATGCTTGTCAAGTTTGAGAAAGACTCAAAATTGTGACTAGCTGTTCAGGATTTGCAGCACAAGACCATTAGAATCTTAATGGTCTATTGTGTTGCAAGATGAAAAATAAAATTCAGTTAAAAGTTTGTCTTATGCCTTTGTTTTAATCTTGTGCTAACCCATAGCAGAATTTTTGAGTTCTTTCCCTTTGTTTATGTTCATGTTTTCTGTGCATGTAGCAGCAAGCTACAACAAATCCACAGTTTGTGGAATGTGTGTTTTTAGCTGCAGTTTGGCTCACACAAAGAAGAATACAAATCATGCATGAGAAAAAAAAATGTTTTTTGGGAAGACCATAAATGTTGGTTTGATTTGAGGTTTAGAAATACACCTTTCCAACGGTATGTAAATAATTGTTGTAAAAAAAGGACAAGAAAAAAAAGAGTGTTTGTTATTGAGCTCTAAGATGTACAGGAGCCATCATGAGAAAAAAGGTTTTTAATGTTTCACAACTGTTACATGACATCAACCAAGGAAAGGGTGTGAAAATCATTGATTTATCACAGATCTTGCATGAACATTTAAACAAAATTAATGAGATATGTAATTTTAAAGGTTTTGCTACAGGCTGGAGCAGAAACTCTTTTGACCCTGAATATACCACCATGACCCCGAATAGACCCCCATGACCCAATAGACCCCCATGACTGCTTTCTGCCCACAGCAGGACTCTGCCTGGTCCATTGTACCTCTCATTTTGTGGGAAGTTGTCACATCCCTTGAAATGATGGAAAGGGGTGTAGTGTGCCCCACAGTTCGGAGTATATCAGCAAGCTTGAATCTTCATTGAATAGTTTACTGGTGCCTGTTGCATGCATGCATGCTAGAGGAATAACCATTGCAAGCAGAGTTGGTTTCTGTGTCATCAAGGAGCTGTCACTGTACGTAGACTGGTCGATGTACCTTAAAACATGTCTGCATGCTACGAGACCACAGTGTGCAGGATTGACAGCTGATGAATGAAGGAATGAGTGAATAAGAAAAAAAAAAAATAAGATGAGGGTCTCAAGCATATGACTTAGCAGAAATCTGTCAGTTCATTAGCCCTGCATACTGGTCAGACCTTGGATGCCTGCGCAACATGGTCTGTATGACTATTCTTCTTCTTCGTCTTCTTCTTCTTCTTCTTCTTCCTAAAAGACTGGTTCACTCAAAAATGAGTAGGTCACCAGCGCGTAGTTGTGTGTATGTGTATTTGCACTTACGTGCATGTATGTGTGTGCTTGGATATGTGTGGATGGTGGGCCTGTGTTTGTGTGTGTGTGTGTGTGTGTGTGTGTATGTGTGTGTGTGTGTGTGTGTGTGTGTGTGTGTGTGTGTGTGTGTGTGTGTGTGTGTATGTGTGTAATGCCTGTTCTGAGGATGACCATTATCATTGATCAATGATAATGATTATATTATTATAACAATGATATCAACAACAATGCTAATGATGGTAATGATGATAGTGGTGAAAATAAAACTCAAAATAATTATGTTAATAATAATAATGATAATAATGAATACTTATATAGTGCCTATTCTTAGCTAGAGACCAAGCTCTAAGTGCTTTACAATCAACACTCGTTTACACAATGGGCTGTCTACCTGGGTAGTGCCGACTGAAGAGCTGCCAGCTGGCGCTTCATTCAGTCGTTTCCCGTGTCATGCAGTCAATATCGTTCAATATCGATCACACGTCGTTTTCCTTACTTCCTCATTCTTTCCATTTCTCTCACGCAGGGTGCATGCTGTGTGTAACGTGTCATCCATACCAACGGTCAAACTGGCCTACTCTTCCGAAAGTTGGTGATGGGATTTTTACGTGTGCAAGATGTTAGGCATGCGTTCATACACGGAACCTCGGTTTATAGTATCATTCGAAGGACTGTATGGGAAATGGAATCAGAACCAATGTTAACTCCAAGGGAAAAATCCCCCTGTACCGAAATGCCCCAGCGGAGGTTCGAACCCGCAACCCCAGGATCACCAAGATTACGAGTCTGGCGCTCTACCAGCTGAGCTGTTCCGGCTCCCGTTGAATATAATGCTAACTGGGATGAAAATGCTGATAGTAGTAATGATAATAAAAACGATAATAAGAACATTGGAAAAGATGTAAATAAGTAGAAAGCATATTACATAACAAGTGAAGTAGGATAAAAAAAAAAAAGGAACACAAAAGAAAGTAATGTCAGTGTAGGGCAAGAGAACCAGCTGTAGTGGTTAGCGTTTTAGGCAAGGGGGCAGGGAGGGTTGTGAGTTCGATTTATTTGTTTGATTTTTGTGCCCTGACTGGCTCCTACCCAGAGTTGGGGGTATGTCATGGACTTTGTTGGGAAGACTGGGACCACACAGCCCTGTGTCATTGACTTGATGGATATATCACTGAGAATGTTGCCAGAATTGCCTGATCAACTGCAGGTGCCTGTGTGTTGGGGATCAACGGCAGGTGCCTGTGTGTAGTGGGCCTGTTTGGATGCTGGGAGATACGATGAAAGGAGGCATCGAGTACAGCCATGTCATTTACTGTCTGACCACTTGCAGCCACATTTAATGCCTTTGGTTTTTTCTGTTCTTCTCCCTTGTTTAAAAACTTTAAATGCTATTGGAATCTTTTTTGATTTTGTGCTCTTACGGAAGTGCATTGTCACTGTCGTGAACTATAACATGGACATGAGATAATGGCTTTGCATGTCCTGATGGTTCCTTCAGATATCTTACAATGTTTGTTAGCGAACTGACATGATATAATGGCTTTGCATGACCTAGTGCTTCCTTCAGATAAACTTACAATGTTGAGGACTCAGTTAGTCATGCTGGTCACCTGAACATTGTCTTGATCTGTGATTTAATAGCGGTTTCTCTCTCCGGTCTTGTGCTTTTTCCATTTCTGCCAAGGAGTCCTATGTTCATGTATGTCTGCTGGTTGGGTTGTATGCGTCTGTGCTGTAGTATGCAAAAACTGCTGAAAACAATGTTAAAAGTGTTGAATCTGAGCTTTGGCCGAGAGGACAAAACCATGATCTCTTTTGGAGTGGATTTGCAACATAAATCCAGATCAAACGGTGATCATGGATCATTCTTTATCAACATTGTATACTTTTATACTGCTTCATTAAAAAAAAATGAATAGAGGACTTACAGATATGACACAACTGATGGTAGGAAACGGTTGGCTTCACTTTGAAATGGAATCGATGTTTCATAGGAAGTTGATCACAGTGAAAAGTGTTCTTTTCACTATGGTGGCCTTTTGCTTGTGTAACTGCACTTTCAGGAGATGAGTTCATGAGAAATCGTTTTGAAAATTCACCTCACAGGGGTAAACAATTGTGTTTGAGTATGACGGTTTTTGTGTTGTGTTCTTCTGCTTGCTTCTGTTTGTTGTGTGTGTGTGTGTGTGTGTGTGTGTGTGTGTGTGTGTGTGTGAGAATCTGTGTGACTGCATGAATGCGTGTGTTTGTGTGTGTGAATCTGTGTGTCTACATGAGCGTGTGTGTGTGTGTGTGTGTGTAGACTAATCACAGTGGCTGGTGCACTCAGCACAGCCTAAGTTGATTTTGCTTGAAGATACTGATGTTTGATTTGCTGTGGTGTTGAAGTGTGTTGTTTTACCCCTCAGTTGGAGAGGCTTCTCATCTTTTGTAATATGAGGACGGTCCTGAAAAGCTGCTGTGATTGGCTGGACTATGGTGCAGCTGAAACTCTGTGTGTGTGTGTGTGTGTGTGTGTGTGTGTGTGTGTGTATGCGCATGCATGCGTGTGTGCATATTTTTGTATACGTATGTGTGTGTGTATGTGTTGTTCACGTGTTGAGTATATGTTTTTGTGTGCATGTGTGAGTGTGTGTATGCATTGTGCTTGTGTTGGGTTGTTTTGTTTATGTTGTGTGTGTGTGTGTGTGTGTGTGTGTGTGTGTGTGTGTGTGTGTTCCCCTCCAATTCTGAATAAAAGTATGTGTTAGTACATGAAGCCCTACGAGGTTGACAGTTTTGTCCCCATTAAGGGCACCATTATATAGATAGCATACAAAATATGACGACACTGCAAATGATCTTCAAAAGATTTGTATAAATTCACACACACACACGCACACACATACACAGATGCACACACAAATAAACACACACTCGCACACCCACACACGGAGAGAGAATGGGTTTGAAATTAAAACAGCAAGGCAGCAGCTGTCACAAGTGGTAATCAATCCCATGAGATGAGGGGTGTCTTCTTGCCCAGAACTCGAGTTACACAAGGCTCTAATACACTTTCCATTACGAAGCCGGGCTTAAGAGATTGTTGACCCAGCACTGTTTTTTGCTCTCCGAGTATGGTGAATCGATCATTGTAGCTGTTTGTAACAAAAGAGACTTTCATTTGAATTTTTTTTATTATATTGTAATAATGATTACACTTTTAGGGACAGGTAAAATCTGTATTCTGAAAGAAAGATGGACTTGAAAAACAGTAGTTTTGTTCTTTGTAATAATAGTCACCAGCAGCAGTTTTTTTTAGGAGATTTTTTTTTTTCAAACAGTGGAACTATCGTTCTTCGAGTTCCTCCACTCCAGCGAGTCTACATTACATTTAGCCACACTTGAGCATCACCCCTCTTATTTTGCTATCAAACCTGTACATATATGCTCAATTTATTCAAATTGTTAGGAAGCAAAAGCCTGATGAGTGTTTCTGGATTTCTTCTTTTGCAAACTTGTACACTGCATGAAAGTCTTTCTGGAGACTGCAATCAACAGGTGGATAGCTATGTAATCTCACTCCCTATATACTGTACTGAACAGATCAAATATCTGTTACATATCATTACTCCCTGCATACTGAACCCAACATGTAGATGTTTACATGATATATACCGCATTTATGGAACAGATGATTATGTGTCATCACAACCTGTAACCTGTACATTGCACTCGACGGAACTGGAGTGAATATAACATTACAACTCGAACACTACAATCAGGAGAAGGGATATTCTGATGACATTACAACCTGGGTTTCTTACTCAACAGAATGGATGTTTCTATAACATCGTAATCTGCATTTTGCACACAACAATGCTCATGGGGCTTTTTGTATGAAATCACAGCCTTCAGACTGTACTTAATGATAAAAGGGATGTTTGTGTAACACCACAACATGCATACTTTACACTTCATGTCAGATGTGTGTCCACCACACGACATACATTCCGCGTGTTGAGCGAGTAGGCACCACACACAAAATTGGGGGATATAAGCACACAATTGTTTTACAATGGAAGCAAAAGTTATGTCGAATTCCTTGCTGAATAGGATGTGTACAGAGGGAGAGGGAGAGGAGGAAGTGTAATGAATCTGTCACTCAGCCAAAGACAGGGCCCGTGGTTACAGCGTGTGCCTGTGAAGCCCACTGCTGTCAGTAAAGACAGGGGCCTGTGGTTACAGCGTGTGCCTGTGAAGCCTTCTCTCACGTCATGGCCTGATAGAGTACACCTCTGAAAGGTCACTGCTCATGTCCTATAGAAGGGGTATGGGTCATGCCCGAAAGGTCACTGCTCATGTCCTATCGGCAATGGGAACATTAACCTTGTTTAACCTGCAAATTGCACATCACTATACCATCTACCTTCTTTGTGACGTGAAAGTCAGCTCATCCAATGACAACAAGCCCCTGAAGGGAATAAAGACTTGTGATTAGTCTTACTGCACATGGCTTCATAGGGCTGGAACATTCACCTCATCACAAACTGAAACAACGGTCACAGGCCAACGGCCCCCATGCCTTGTCTGCTGTAGTCTGACTGACCCTGGGATTGCCGTGAGTTCCAGAGACAGCAATGATGACGGAATCTGGAAACAAACCCATAGGTCCGCTTCCTTGCCCGGTGGCGTTGAGACACAGATAGGAGAGAGTGATGGGGGAGGGGAAGAGAGAGAGAGAGTCAAGAAGCGCATGTGAGCGCGCGCGCGCGCGCGCACACACACACACACACACACACACACAAGCAAGCTGAAGAAAAAAAAATCAATCATGGATCAAGATTTTAAGACCAGCCGCCGTGGCGATTTGGTTAGCGTCGCGGACTCCGGCTGGGAGGTCGTAGGTTCGAATCCCATCAGAAGTCATGTGGGTTTTTCTGCCTCGACCGGCTCCTATCCAGAGTTGAGTTGCTGCGGACTCAGTTGGGAAGACTGAGACCACACAGTCGAGCTTCATCCACTTAATGGATGCGTTTCTGAGAGTGTTGCTCAAATTTCCTGACCAACACTGCAGGTGCCCGTATATCTCGGGCCTGGTTGACGCCGGGATATATTATGAAAGGAAGCGTAGAGTACAGCCCTGTCATGTAGTCTCAGACCGAAATGGAAATCCGTAGCATCATCTTAATCATCCTCATTGTCATTGATCAGCATAAAAAAAAGGCTCAAATTCTGTAGCCCTTCATGCCCTGCTCTCATGGTGACCTCAATTTCGATGTCCTCTCAATATCTGTGGCCTTGGTTTGGTTCCGTCGGGGTCACCGGTATCGGCGAGTCCATGGGGCCTGTCGTTGGACAGACGTGGTGGCGCCCTCCGGAGGGAGAGCTCATTCACGCCGGCTCCGCGACTAAGCAATTATTGTCGTCAGTAGGGGGCTTAGTAGGTGGTGTCCTGCGTAAGTTAGATCAAGACAGGCGCCACCGAACAACACCGAAGTGATCGGCAGCAGTGCAGTGTCTCCTCCGGTGGGTTGCCTCTTGACGACTTGACACTGACTGCTCCCTGTGGATTGCCGGTGCCGGGGCTGCGGCGGGGCCGACCGGACTGTGGCTGTGGACGGGGTATCGGAATGAGAGGCGTGAGTGCACTGCCTCTGAAGTGGTGCAGAGGTTGGGACAGCAACAAAACAAAAAAAAAAAAAAAAAAAAAAAGGATCAAGATTTTAAGCACCAGCTATTCTTCAGTTCCTCCTTTCAAATCAAGATATGAGATCCGATGAGAAAAATAAAGAGAAGAAGATAATCACACACGCACGCACGCACGCACGCACACACATTCAAATTCGAATTCTGATATTTTATTCAAAGATAGGCCTGAGCCCTCTATGATGGGTTAAAAGAATAAAATATAATAACAATGGAAATTAAATTAACAATCTGGATCAGAATGTAAGGGGGGAGAGAGAGAGAGAGAGAGAGAGAGAGAGAGAGAGAGAGAGTGTGTGTGTGTGTGTGTGTGTGTGTGTGTGTGTGTGCGTGCGAGAGAGAGAGAGAGAGGGAGAGAGAGAGAATGAATTGCGAACCAACCGATTGATAACCAAAGATGTGCTGATTGATAGCCAAAGTTTCGCTCAAAAGATTTAAAAGCGTTCACTTCTGGCTAAATTGTTTGTTTGTTGTTTTCTGGCTAAATTGTTAATCCTCCAAAAATGCATTAAAAATATAAGTCATCAGCCCAAAGTCATGTATAATTCATCGTGCACACACACACACACACACACACACACACACACACACACACACACACACACACACACACACCAATCCAGATTGAAACTGCTTGTGACCTCTGTGGAGGCATGGGGGAATTTCAGAAAGCATCAACAACATCTTGATTAATCACAACATCCTCACCACGACAGTAGCAAATGCGATAATTTCAGATAACAACATGAGCACATATATCTGATTGATGTAGCATGCGATATTCCAGTCCAGTGTTTGTGGCCCAGCCGACGACACAGGCACTCCTGGGCTGCCGCAAGCGCACGGCAAAAACAAACAAACAAACGAAACAAAACCTAAAAAAAAAAAACAAACAAACAAACAAAAAAACAACCAACAGCTCACCCCAAATTGGCCTAGGTGCAACATGAAGTGCTGTGACCCAAATTCAAAATTAAGGTTGGAACAAGGGGGAGGGGGAGGGGAGGGAGGGGGCAGGGTGACCGAATTTGTCTGCTCATCAGCTTATGATCTCATGGAACAACTCTGGATTTCTGCTAAGGAGAGGATCAGGCCACAAAGGCATTACCAGAGGCAGCTGTGCAGAGCTCTTTCTAGCCGGAGCTGCTCGAAGACCTAGGAACAAAAGCCGTGAACTATACACGGTTGACTTTCTCAACGTTCAACTGGGGTCCGATGGCTACATGGGTGAGACATCTGTCAACAAAGCAACGTCTTCAACGCCCAGCCACGCGGGAGGTGGGGGTTTGAATCCCAGCAGCAGTAGGGATCTAGGGGGGGACCACCTGGACGCGGCTCGACTCGCTGTGAAAGTTCAGGACTGAAACGTTTTGGGGGGTTCCTCTCTGAAGACTTTCGGCTGTCAAACTCTTCCGACGGTGTCTTCCTACCAAAATCAAGTCAAATCCTGCGATTAATTAACGATCGGTCCTTCCCCCCCACCAACCACATGTAAATGACGGGGAAAAACTATAAAATTCAGTATCAGTCTAAACACAACTCACACCCCACCCCATCCCCCAAACACACACACACACACACACACACACACACACACACACCGGCGCACGCTCACACACACACAGCCATGGCGTAAATCATGCAGCTATAGAACATGGAATAGCCTGATCATGGTCAAAATTTTGTTGAAAAGGCAACAACAAAATAAAGAAAGAAGTTACCAGACAAACACATGATAACAGTCATATGAAGACAATGAAACCATGTTGGGCACTTTTTTCTCTTCTGAGCTTAAAACGCTTCACATGAATACAAATCATGATGTTAACAAACGACAAAAAAGATGCAAACATAATTTATAACCTAAATCGATAAAGGAATGAGTCTCTCTCTCTCTCTCTCTCTCTCTCTCTCTCTCTCTCTCTCTCTCTCTCTCTCTCTCACACACACACACACACACACACACACACACACACACACATCAAGAAAAAGCACGACACACGGAAGAGAGGTGGAACCGTCCAGGAGACGGCGCTGTGCGGTCGTGACGATCACATCCCTGAGGCTGCAGCCTGGATATTCCACCGAGAAATCCGGTGATGAGGAAGAGATGCAATACACCACAATCCGGTGATGAGGGGGAGATGCAATACACCACAATCCGGTGATGAGGGGGAGATGCAATACACCACATCCGGTGATGAGGGGGAGATGCAATACACCACAATCCGGTGATGAGGGGGAGATGCAATACACCACAATCCGGTGATGAGGAAGAGATGCAATACTGCACAATCCGGTGATGAGGAAGAGATGCAACACAGCACAATCTGGTGATGAGGGAGAGATGCAATACAGCACTATCCGGTGATGAGATGCAATACAGCACACCAACACACAGCACCACACAATGTCCGCACAGCCATCCGTTGATCCATTTGTGTGAGCGTTTGTTCCTCTGTCAGCACCAGCAGGCAAGCCTACAACCGACTGTCACGACATGTGGTGGAGAGAAGTCTGTCCCATTTGGCGTGGACATGTGTGGCAGATATGGGTCCAAGGGCAAACCCAGCGCTTGGTGACACCAACACTACTGAATCAGTCTGAACCATACTGATGATGGGAACCACGGAATGTGGCCTGAACTTCAGGCAAGTTGCCGGAAAGCTTTTTTTTACCGGCAACATGCTTTACTCTGTTCAAATCAAAGGGGAAACAAGCCGCTTTGTGAATACCCGGCAACTGGTCCGGGACATCAACTTTCACTTGCAGTGTGAAATTTCCGATCCACGGAGAATGAGCACCAAGAGAATAAGAAAAAAAAGATAGATTTTTCATTGATGGATAAATCATCTTTATCACAGCACTACACTCATATTATCCATTCATATCAAGTTTAAATATTTCCAAAACACACTCAACGGAAGTACAACATTTTGCAAGCCCTGACTTGTAGCAGCTTCACTCATTGGCCTTTGAACTGCAGCTTGACTCATTGGCCTTTGAACTGCAGCTTGACTCATTGGCCTTTGAACTGCAGCTTGACTCATTGGCCCTTCAACTGCAGTTTGACTCATTGGCTTTGAACTGCAGCTTGACTCATTGGCCTTTGAACTGCAGCTTGACTCATTGGCCTTTGAACTGCAGTTTGACTCATAGGCATTGCAACTGCAGCTTGACTCATTGGCCTTTGAACTGCAGCTTGACTCATTGCCCTTCAACTGCAGCTTGACTCATTGGCCTTTGAACTGCAGTTTGACTCACTGGCATCGCAACTGCTGCTTATGCAATGAGCATGCTGTGTCCTGACAAACGTTTTTAGGACAACATCATCACTCCCACGTACATTTCAGCGAAAAGGGGGGAAAAAAAAGGGCTATGAAAACAGACTGAGGCCCATCCTCACCCTCATTCCCTCAAAAATCAATAAAGAAATTTAAAAAAAAAACTGCTAACAGTTCCATAGCTGAATAATGTACAAATTACGACGTTCTGAAGCTAGACCTACCATTCATTATCTTATTTCCTTGTATCAAGGCTGAACGAAACAAACAGGTCACTCCAACGAGACAGAAAGGAAGAAAGAGATATATGAATGGTCTACAGTTCAATTAGGTTTAGGCACACAGAGAAGAGAGATGGTGTGCGCTGGGTAAAAATCCCTCTTCGTCCGATCTGAAATTAATGGAGAATGGATAACTTTATTTTTCTCCCAAAGTTGAGATCGATAAGATCGTCTACTCCAACTTTCACAGTCAATTTGATTCCAACAGAGAGAGAGAGAGAGAGAGAGAGAGAGAGAGAGAGAGAGAGAGAGGGGGAGACAGACAGACAGACAGACAGACAGACTTACAGACCGACAGACTTACAGACAGAGACAAAGAGAGAGAGAGAGAGATGCGAGGAAAATAACTAACCACTTCCGTACAACGTTGAGCGAAAGCGAAACAGCTCTTTAGAGGGACTTCTATTGTTTGTCCACATTCAAATGTAATGGTTACTACTACTAGGGCTACAACTGCTACCTATTATTATTATTATTATTACTATTATTATTATTTATTATTATCATTACTACTGCTACCGAGTAAAACTGGAATAGAATTTGGAAAATATTAACTGTAGACAATTGAGGATTTGCTTATCGTAAAGTGATCTATTTGTGATCCTATATTTAAAGGAAAGTGGTGAAGCCACAAATTCCACCAATAACTCACTTCAGGTGCTTTCCCGGTGCTTTCTTATTCGAAGAAATGGCATTGATGTAAAACAAATTATAGCCGTAATCGCCTCACAACCGATTTTTCACAAAAATGCAAAAAACTCATGACACATTTTCGCACTCTCTTTCAATGCATACACGAAAAAGGCTTCTTTTTGAGATGCTGCGTTGAAGAACACCGACAATAGAAACCTACAAACATCAAACTCTCTCCCTCTCTCACTCACTCATGCACACGCGCCCACACACACACATAGAGAGAGAGGGAGGAAGCACACACACACACACACACACACACACACACACACACACACACACACACACACACACACACACGCACAGACAGAGAGAGACACAGAGAGAGAGAGAGAGAGAGAGAGAGAGAGAGAGAGAGAGAGAGAGAGAGAGAGAGAGAGAGAGAGAGAGAGAGAGAGAGAGAGAGAGAAAGCGAGAGCGAGAGCGAGAGCGAGATGTATAAGTCCATTCAAGCCGAATACTTTGCAGAATTAACGCATGAACTTTTTCAAATGCCCGTTTAAATAAGATACCCAATGGCAAACAGATGAACGTTGGGCATTTCGGCAAACAGGATCGCCAACCCATCAGACCAGCATACGAATACATATTGTTGTTTTCGGTTGTCTTGGGTTGTGATTGTTTTTTCGGCTAACACCGCAGAATTCATTTGACAAAAATCAAATACCGCTTCAAGCTTATGTATGGTGCTTCCTTCCTACAGAGTGGTCAGCTACTGGTGGACGGTGGACCCATGGTATGGTATTTCCTTCCTAGAGAGTGGTCAGTTACTGGTGGACGGTGGACTCATGGTATGGTATTTCCTTCCTACAGAGTGGTCAGCTACTGGTGGACGGTGGACTCATGGTATGGTATTTCCTTCCTACAGAGTGGACAGCTACTGGTGGACGGTGGACCCATGGTATGGTATCTCCTTCCTATAGTGTGGTCAGCTACTGGTGGACGGTGGACCGTATGTTGGCCTCCAGTCTCACCGCCAAGTCGCAGTAAAACATTAGAGGTTACATGATATATTGTAACGAGAAAAACATTACCAGATTTTCTGTGAAAAAGGCCAAGTGAAACAGACAAAGAAACAAGAAGAAAAAGAAGACGACAGCAAAGAAAGCTGAAATGATAAACAGAGTAACCCAGAGAGACAGAAAACATTACACACAGAAGAAAAAAGAATCACCCGAAGGTGCTGGGGAGGACCCAGCGAAGCACTGTCTCCACCTGCCTTTAGAGCAGTCCTGTACCACCCTTGGAGGCTTGCGCTGTGTTGACGATGGGTACAGACACGCGCAGGACACTCCATTAAGATATCAAGGGACATAACTGCTCCTGAACAGAGGTAAATCAGACTACAGGATGCAACTCATAACAGCCTTAAAGTAGCAGCCCCATGGGCGTACCAGCCCGTATTTCACGACTGCAGAGCCCACCGGCAAAAAACACCACCCTCCAGCTGTCGAGCACACCCCACAGACCCAACCACCCCTGCCCACGGACAGATGAAGACAGTGCCACTCCAGACACAGTCAAGCTTTCGCCATACGATCTTATGTGCCCTCAAGAGAGAATCCCAAATTGTAGTCTTTCCCACTGTCAACAGGACTTTCCCTGTGACAGAAAACATGATAAACACAGTAACCCACAGTGACAGAACACAGGATAAACATGATAAACACAGTAACCCACAGTGACAGAAAACAGGGACACAGAGGCACATCATTTGCAGAAGACAAGGAGACAGTGGACAGACTGAAAGACCCCCCAGCATCCCTACGGCGGCAGCCATACATACAGTACACACACAAGTTATACAGTACATCTACTATATGTAGTGGTCTACATCTACAATGCAGTGCGTTTACACTACAAACCAGCACATCATCTTCAATGCAGAACGTTTACACTACAAACCAGTTTCATCTTCAATGCAGGGGTGTTTACACTACACCAGTTCATCTTCAATTCAGGGCGTTTACAGTACAAACCAGTACATCTTCAATGCAGTGCGTTTACACTACAAACATGTACATCTTCAATGCAGGGTGTTTACACTACAAACCATTTCACCTTTAATTCAGGGCATTTACACTACAAACCAGTTCATCTTCAATTCAGGGCATTTACACTACAAACCGGTCCATCTTCAATGCAGGGCATTTACACTACAAACGGTCCATCTTCAATGCAGGGCATTTGCACTACAAACCGGTCCATCTTCAATGCAGGGCATTTACACTACAAACCGGTCCATCTTCAATGCAGGGCATTCACACTACAAACCGGTCCATCTTCAGTGCAGGGCATTTACACTACAAACCGGTCCATCTTCAAGGCATGCAGCGCAAGAAGGCAGGCCTTCCCTTATATATGACCCTGCCATGAACAACACTGATGAGCGAACAATGGAACTCTCAGGCACAGGAGAGGTAGCAAACATGAACGGGTAGATAACAACTGGCAAACAGCCCCCCCCCCCCCCCCCCCCCCCCTACACCTTTGCCCTTCTCACCCCTCTCTCCCCTCAATTAAAAAAAAAATCACGCCGACAACAAAGAACTACTGAGATTCGACAACCTTTTTCCAGAATCTGCTTTTCAGCAGCAAGACCTCGGCACTGGATTCCTCTGACCAGGGTCCGTCTTGTTTCCTTTTCTATCAGAGCTGGCTGGGTCAACACCTCCAGCATGGATCAGGATTCCATCACAACAGCAGACAATCAGGATTTGATCCCAACAGCAGACAATCAGGATTTGATTTTGATCCCAACAGCAGACAATCAGGATTTGATTTTGATCCCAAAAGCAGACAATCAGGATGATTGATTTTGATCACAACAGCAGACAATCAGGATTTGATCACACACAGCAGGAGGCGGACGACACTGATCCTCCACCCTCCACCCACCAAGCATCTATGTCCGGATAGATCCGCGCCCACCGCTCTTTGTGGTGCAGCCGTCGGCAGAACTCGCAAAAGGAAACGGGCTGGGTTCGATCACCCGCCACTGCTGCTTCCAGGCCAGGTAACTCTGGTACCGCTCTCTGTTCCCCGCCACCCACTTCAGGTAATCGGCCAGAGCTTTCACGCTGGGGAAGTCGGAGGCGTCGATGAAGGAGTGTGCGGGCAGGAGGGCGGTGTAGTTGGCGCCACCCCTCACCACGGGGACCACGTCGATCATCTTCATGATGCGATACACCTTCTCCGTCAGGTAGTCGGCACACAGCGAGTTCTCCAAGGCCAGGTAAAAGTAGTAGTCTCTGGACAGCATGTTCATGCACTCCGTGTGGCTGTTCTTCGTGCACGTCAAAGACCCGCACTGCCCGTACACGTCCACCTTCATGAACTGCATCAAGGCCTCGGCGAAACTCCTCGCGCTTGCTCTGGGTGTGGCAGTTGGACACGAACCAGGCGGCCAGTTTGGACTTGCTTGCCGGCCACCACCGTGGACAGGTCCCGTGCTGGCATGGAAGCGCGGGCTCTGACAACATCTCCGTAGCCAAAGTAGAAATCCGAATCTCTTCTGTACGTCATGGTCCAGTTGAACAAACCCCGCCCCTGGGGGGTCTGGAACAACGCGTTCCTGGAGTTGCTGGGGCTCTCTACAGCAAAGAAGACCCAGACCTGATCAGCGGAGCGCTGCCTGGGGAGGGTGGAGCGGAAGCCGTGGTAGTAGATGACCACGCTGTCCACCTCATCCTGGAGCTCTGCATCCAGCGTCAGTGTGCAGGGGCAGTCACAGACAGAAACACGCCTGGCCCGGACTTGAGCTCGTAGTAGTCGGGGAACGTGTGCATTAAGATGGTCTTCATCAGGAGAGGGGCGCCATTCAAGGTTGTAGCTGACGTGCTCGAATTCCTCACAGATCCTGTTCTACGAAGCTCTGTAGCTTCCTATGCAAGCGATCCTTGTCCGAGTGAAGGCTGGTCTGGGAGTGCAAGGCGTACCTCTGCAGAAGAAGGATCACCAGGCCTGTCCTGTCATTGCTACCGCCACCACCGTCTTCATGCGAGTCCTGTTCCTTCCTCTGGAGGGAGAGCAAATAGGTGAAGCAGCATAGCGTTAGTATAGACGTGCACTTACATGTAAAAAGAAATCTTCATATAACATTATTGTGTTCATTGTGCGTTAAAGTGCTGTGGGCCAAGTGTCTCTGCCTACCAGTGTATGAAATCCAAACATCCTAGAATTAACTCGCTTAATAACTCTACGATTACTGAGTATAAAGGCAGCGTTCTTGAAAACTGTTCGGTAATAATCTGATTTGTCAGCATTGACACTGAGGTGCCTAACTAACTGCATGTACAGGTTCACAACAGCACACACACACACACACACACACACACACACACACACACACACACACACATTCTTCTTCTGACGGCAAATGGGCTTCTAAATGTCCTGACTGTATGCAGCCCAACCTCCATCTAGAATAAGGACCTCAGGTCCAAATCACCCTGTATGAGGGGGAGCTTCTTCTCCAGTCTTTGGCAAGCTCTCCGCAGAATTTCTTCTTACTGGTACCCCGATTTATTAACTTTGTTAACGCTAATACAATTTGCACATGGTGCATTAATGAGCTGTACAGAAATAAAAAAAAAC
>JADBJO010007902.1:67500-72500 GCA_016801955.1 Conus betulinus
ACGTTGCTTGTGTTTGCTCTGCAGATCTTAAAACCATTCTCTGTATCACATGGCGCTGACTACGTTGCTTGTGTTTGCTCTATAGATCTTAAAACCTTTCTCTGTGCTACATTTATCGAGTTTTCTCTAATGCCCTCACCCTGTTGTTCGAACCAGCTTTCCCCGGCATTCCTCCTTTCTTAACTGACCCTCTTGGCCACAGCGTTGCCTTTATCCTCCTGAGTCTTCTGAAGCGGCGCTAAGCTTTGTCTAGCGTCACATGTCTCCATGGCATTGGTCGTCACCCATGACTTTGATTTCTGTCGGCTTGTTTCCAGGATCTCTGGTGCTGCTTCAGCCACCACTTGGTCCAAACTGCTCGTGAAGACTTGGAGGTGATCTTGCAGGAGCAGAGAGGCGAACTGTCTGACCTCCCCACCGGCAGCATAGAAATGTTCGTCCATGTCCCGAACTTTCACTCTGTCACGCTTGGATTCGGAACGACTGTTTTTTTCACTCCGACCTTCACCCAGAAATACATTCAGCAGTAACTAAGAGTGCGAGGGAGACAGAAATACATTCAGCAGTAACAAAGCGTGCGAGGGAGACAAAAATACATTCAGCAGTAACGAAGAGTGCGAGGGAGACAGAAATACATTCAGCAGTAACGAAGAGTGCGAGGGAGACAGAAATACATTCAACAGTAACGAGGAGTGCGAGGGAGACAGAAATACATTCAGCAGTAACGAAGAGTGCGAGGGAGACAGAAATACATTCAGCAGTAACGACGAGTGCGAGGAAGACAGAAATACATTCAGCAGTAACGAAGGGTGCGAGGGAGACAGAAATACATTCAGCAGTAACGAAGAACGCCACGGAGACAAGTCCACATCAGGATTTTCAGTCTGCAAAGGACAGCTATGGACGAATACAGCTATTGACAAGGACAGCTATGGACGAGGACAGCTATGGACGAGGACAGCTATGGACGAATACAGCTATTGACAAGGACAGCTATGGACGAATACAGCTATTGACAAGGACAGCTATAGACGAGGACAGCTATGGACGAGGAGAGCTGTGGACGAGGACAGCTATGGACGAGGACAGCTATGGACGAGGACAGCTGTGGACGAAGACAGCTGTGGACGAAGACAGCTATGGACAAGGACAGCTATGGACGAGGACAGCTGTGACGAGGACAGCTGTGGACGAAGACAGTTGTGGACGAAGACAGCTATGGACGAGGACAGCTATGGACGAGGACAGCTACGGACGAGGACAGCTATGGACGGAGACAGCTATGGACGCGCGACAGATGCAAACCAGCAGCAAATCTCTGGCAGATAAAAAAAAAAGACAAAATCTTGGACGTTCCATGATGAATGCTTCTGGCGGATTCTTTAATTCTTCCGATCTCACGCTGGGTCCATGTATCATGATCACTGAGAGAGCTTACACAGCACGTCTCCTCAGAGACCAACCCCTCAACGCTGCACAGTCCGTCCGCGGTCTCCTTTACCCAACGGGCTGCCATCCTGAGAACAGCCGAATGAAGAGCTGCTTGCTTGCGCTCATGACTCCTTTCCCGTGTCACTCCGTCCTTTCCCCGTGTCATTCCGTCCTTTCCCGTGTCATTCCGTCCCTTTCCCGTGTCGTTCTGTCCTTTCTCGTGTCATTCCGTCCTTCCCCGTGTCATTCTGTCCTTTCCCGTGTCATTCAGTCCGATATCACTCACTCAGTTTTATACCCATTCCCTTAGTTTCTTTTAAAGAAGGATCTATACACCACGCTGGTTTTCTCTTCCGAAAGTTGGGGATTATACGCGTATGCAAGATGTAATGCATGCATTGATTCACTGAATTTAGGTTTACATCTCATCGAAGGACTGTTGGGGAAATGGAGTCGGAAGCAGTGTCCACTCCCACATGAGCCCAATGACTGCGTCAGCCCAGGGCCTGATAGACATCTTCTTCTCGCAGTTACAGGCCACAGGAAGGCTGGCCTGTAGGGGCAGTGATAGACATCTTCCTCTAGCAGTTATAGGCCACAGGAAGGCTGGCCTGGAGGGGTCTGAAAGACATCTTCCTCTGGCAGTTATAGGCCACAGGAAGGCTGGCCTGGAGGGGTCTGATAGACATCTTCCTCTGGCAGTTATAGGCCACAGGAAGGCTGGCCTGGAGGGGTCTGAAAGACATCTTCCTCTGGCAGTTATAGGCCACAGGAAGGCTGGCCTGGAGGGGCCTGATAGACATCTTCTTCTCGCAGTTATAGCCCACAGGAAGGCTGGCCTGGAGGGGCAGTGATAGACATCTTCCTCTGGCAGTTATAGGCCACAGGAAGGCTGGCCTGGAGGGGTCTGAAAGACATCTTCCTCTGGCAGTTATAGGCCACAGGAAGGCTGGCCTGGAGGGGTCTGATAGACATCTTCCTCTGGCAGTTATAGGCCACAGGAAGGCTGGCCTGGAGGGGTCCGACAGACATCTTCCTCTGGCAGTTATAGGCCACAGGAAGGCTGGCCTGGAGGGGTTCGACAGACATCTTCCTCTGGCAGTTATAGGCCACAGGAAGGCTGGCCTGGAGGGGCCTGATAGACATCTTCTTCTCGCAGTTATAGGCCACAGGAAGGCTGGCCTGGAGGGGTATTGGTAGACATCTTCCTCTGGCAGTTGTAGGCCACAGGAAGGCTGGCCTGGAGGGGTCTGATAGACATCTTCCTCTGGCAGTTACAGGCCACAGGAAGGTTTGCCTGGAGGGGGTATTGATAAAACATCTTCCTCTGGCAGTTACAGGCCACAGGAAGGCTTGTCTGGAGGGGCTGTGATAGACATCTTCCTCTGGCAGTTATAGGCCACAGGAAGGCTTTCTTCCTCTCGCAGTTATAGGCCACAGGAAGGCTTGCCTGGGAGGGGGGGGGGGGGGGGGGTGACAGACATCTTCCTTTTTTTCAGTTATAGGCCACGGGAAGGTTTGCCTGGAGGGGCATTGATAGACAGAAGGGGCAGGTGTGACGTCATGACTCCCTGTCCAAGACCTTGCCAAAGGGCACAGTGAAGGGTGAATTCCCCAGAGGCAGTAAGATATGGGGAGACAACAAGTCTGGACTGGTGACAGTTCCTCTGTCGTGTGGCGCGTGACTGAGGATTGGGGGCTGGGGTGACCATTAACGGCCAGGGAGGAGGTCGGCTCACTCCAAAGGGTTACAGGCCCACCATTGTCGCCCTATTCACTTTGACCCCGTTACAATCACCATGTTCCTAAATTGGGAATGGCGTTAGTTGAAAAAGAGACATGATTCTGACTGAGCAGTGACCGCCCCCCCCCCCCCCCCCCCCCCCCCCACACACACACACACACACACACACCAAGCTCCCCAACTTCATCGCACAGAGGATGCTGAATCCCCCCCCCCCCCTTTTCTCATCCCCCTTCCATCCCTCCCCTTCTCTCCGTCTTCCCCCTTCTCTCTGTCTTCCCCCTTCTCTCTCTCTCTCTCTCTCTCTCTCTCTCTCCAACTGCGGCTGACTGCAAACGAAAAGATACGCACTGACTGACTCAAGAAATATGAACCCAAAATAAAACCTTGTTATTGAAGTGCGAGCACATTGACGCCTGCTTGTATCGAACAGTCAGTTATTGTCAAGGAGGACAATGGTGTACACACACACACACACACACACAGAGAGAGAGAGAGAGAGAGGGGGGGGGGGGAACATAACACACCACAGGACAGCCAAAGGCAAGACACGGGGAAACGTAACACACCGCAGCACAACGCGGAGAAAGTAACAACACACCACAGCACAACACGGGGAAAGGTAACACACCATGGGACAACACGGGGAAACGTAACACACCACAGGACAACACGGGAAAAGGTAACACACCACAGCACAACACGGGGAAAGGTAACACACCACAGGACAACACGGGGAAACGTAACACACCACAGGACAACACGGGGAAAGGTAACACACCATAAGACAACACGGGGAAACGTAACACACCACAGGACAACAGAATAGGACAGCCAACGTCACAACACGGGGAAAGGTAACACACACACAGGACGGTAGAACAGGACAGCCAAAGGCACAACACGGGGAAAGGTAACACACCACAGGACAACACGAACAGGACAGCTAAAGGCACAACACTTGGAAAGGTAACACACCACAGGACAACACAGGGAAAGATAACACACCACAGGACAACACGAACAGGATAGCCAAAGGCACAACACGGGGAAAGGTAACACACCACAGGACAACATGGGGAAAGGTAACGCACCACAGGACAAAACGGGGAAAGATAACACACCACAGGACAACACGAACAAGATAGCCAAAGGCACAACACGGGGAAAGGTAACACACCACAGGATAACGGAACAGGACAGGCAAAGGCGCCCAGGTCCTCACCAAGCGGGCAACGGCAGTCGGCCCGGCAACGAAACGTGTCTCAAAAGGAAGACAGCTGGACAAAGAGGTCAGCAAGGGAAGCAGCTCAGCAACCGTGCGGCCATCTCCAGTACAGGGTTAACGAAGAACAGAGTTCTAGAACTTCTCAAGGAATCGGTCTCCATTGCAAGACTGGTCAAAACCAACATCTTGCCGCACCAAACATCTTGCCGCACCAAACAGGAATTCTACAACGGTGTATTTCCTTACCTTCCGCTGCGATTCACAACTGAGAGGGTAGTTTAATTCGTGTCTCCAGTGGAGCTCATAGAGTCACAACTGAGAGGACAGTTTAATTCGTGTCTCCAGTGGGGCTCATTGAGTACACATAACTTACGCATAATACGTGAAATCCATGCGCGCTCAGGGCGTTGTCCTACAGCGAGTAGCACTAGCAGTGCCTAAACGGGGGTGACGATCTACAATAAAACCTAAAGACAGACATTGAACAAAGTGAACACTGTTCATATAGAAGAAGATCGTGGACACATCCGTGAACAACACCAGCACAGAATTTGGTGAATATTGCTCACACAGAAAATGATAAAGAACAATCACACG
>JADBJO010007902.1:85000-87500 GCA_016801955.1 Conus betulinus
GTCCGTTTGGTTTCAGAAAGTGTTTTTTTGCGAATATCCCTTTCTCAATTAACTTGTTTTGCTTGATTACCGCATTCCCTACTTTTATCATGTCATTGTAAAATACGGGTTCAACAAGTAGTTCATTTAAATGTCTCGGGTGTCACACAAAGACAAAATTCCCGATAGGCTGTAAACGTGTCTTTCCAAAATAAATTAACACTTGTGTATCCAGAACCGTACCCTGGTCCATAATTTTCGATTCTATCACTGAAAGGGTATGTTTTTAAAAAACAATGTTCTTCCATTTATGACTTGTGGTTTTAAGTTTCTTTATCCACAGAAGTTTCAAAGCATTAATGTATTTTTTTTATATCAGGTATGTTTTAAACCACCTTGCTTTACAGTCTTCACTGCTGTTTTCCTGCTATTCTATCTTGTTTGCCATTCCAAACGAAGCTGAAACACATCTTTTGAAGTTTTTTAATTAAAAGGTCAGGAGGGTTAGGTAGCAAAATCCAGAGGTGTATAAGTTTTGATAGAATAAGGGACTTGAGAACAGCAACTCTTCCGACTGGCGTTATACTTCTCTGAGACCAAATTTTAAATAATATTTTAACTTCCGAAAATTTGTCATTATAATTTAAGTTTTCACATTCTTTTAGGTCTTGAGTGAACCAAACACCCAGTATTTTGAATTTAGAAGGATTCCATATCATTTTCAGATGAGGACAGTATCTTTTTTTCGAGTTTTTATAACACCCTAACCATATTGATGCGTTTTTTTCATTATTATTCAAGAGTAGGCCTGAAATTCTGCCAAACGTGGTAAGGACATTTATAGATCGTTCAAATGAAGTTTTGTCACCAGTGTTTATTTAGCTGAGTGTCGTCAGCGCGACTGAACTATTTTGTTCTATATCGTTTATTTTTATACCTTTTATGTTCTTGTCTTCCTTTATCATTATCGCTAGAATTTCTGCACATATTATAAATAGATAAGGAGATAGGGGTCTCCTGTCTACACCCCCTTTCTATTTAAACCATTGCGCAGTCTGGCCATTTACAGTGACTGTTGATTTAATATCTTTATAGCAAGTTTCTCCAGTGGCATATACTGTTACCAAAACCAAAAGCCCTTAGCACACTGAACATAAAATCCCAGTCGAGGGAGTCGAAGGCTTTTTTCAAAATCTATAGATAGCAACAGACCAGGGAAATTTTTTACATTTAAGTAATTAATCAAATCATAAATCAGTCTAATATTGTCACCCATATATCTGTTAGCCATGAAACCTGTTTGGTCTTCACTGATGATGATAGAAGGTAAAACATTTCTGATTCTCTTGGAAATACACGAGGAAGCTATCTTGTAAACTACATTTAGGAGGGAGATGGGACGCCAGTTTTTTACAAATTCTTTGGTTCTATATCTTTTTTTTTATACTTTTTATGTTCTTGTCTTCCTTAATCATTATCGCTAGAATTTCACTGATGATAGCCGTAAAACATTTCTGATTCTGGAAATACACGACGAAACATCTTTAAATACATTTAGGACCAGATGGGACAAGTTTTTCCAATTCTTTGGGTTTAAAACCTTTTGGCACAAAATAATCAGTCTGAACCTGGGTTTTGCCATGTTTCATTCTCCGTCTCTATACGATTCATTTATAGATCTTACCACCAGTGGGAGTATTTTCCAAAAGAACTTAAAAAATTCGGCACAAAAATTTCTGAACCTGGGCTTTTGCCATGTTTTATTTTTTAAAGCTACACTTTTCTTCTAAAGTGATTTCCCCTTCCAACAATTGTTTTCATCTTCAGATAAGTTTTTTGGAATTGTTTTAACAAGATTTTTTTTTCTTTTCGCATTTTTCAGTTACCTTTTTCTTGTATAAGTTTCGTAGAAAGTTTTTAACTTCGTTTAAAATTTCTTTCTGTTCCAGGTTACAACTTATTTCGAGATTTTTTTTCACCGTCTACGATCCACCTCGCCTTTGACCGTAACAGTGCACCTTCCATTTTCTGATCCCTGATCGCTCTTAATTCTTGATTTTTTTTCTTCAATCATTCTTATTTCAGCTTCTCCTTTATTCTCTATCCTCTCAAGATTCTTTATATTTTTGGTGATTTCGATTTCTTTTTCTGACGTTTTTTTTTTCTTTTTCATTGTAGCGTAAGCTATTGATTTACCTCTTTTTCATTAAAAGGAAATCTAGGAAGACTTTGTCTTTTCATTTAAATTTGAGTCCAGATTTTATTAACTCAGACAATACTGATTGGTCTTGTATTGCTGATTGATCAACTATATGTTCTTTTATCACATTTAGAATAAATTCATTAATTTCATCTACATATTGTTTATCCTTTAGTAGAGATACATTGAATTTCCAGAATCCTTTAGATTTTTCACTTTTACCGAATTTCAAACATAATGTAACCATTGAATGGTCAGATCGATAACCTGGTTCAATATCAGAATTTTCATAATAAGAAAAAAGATACTCAGATAGTAAAA
>JADBJO010007902.1:97500-104443 GCA_016801955.1 Conus betulinus
CAACACGCCACGACTTCAGTTAGTGCCGCAACACGCCACGACTTCAGTTAGTGCCGCAACACACCACGACTTCAGTTAGTGCCCCACACACAACGACTTCAGTTAGTGCCTCAACACACCACGACTTCAGTTAGTGCCACAACACACCACGACTTCAGTTAGTGCTGCAACACACCACGACTTCAGTTAGTGCTGCAACACACCACGACTTCAGTTAGTGCTGCAACACGACTTCAGTTAGTGCCGCAACACGTCACGACTTCAGTTAGTGCCGCAACACACCACGACTTCAGTTAGTGTCACAACACGCCACGACTTCAGTTAGTGTCACAACACACCACGACTTCAGTTAGTGTCACAACACACCACGACTTCAGTTAGTGTCACAACACGCCACGACTTCAGTTAGTGTCACAACACACCACGACTTCAGTTAGTGTCACAACACACCACGACTTCAGTTAGTGCCACAACACGCCACGACTTCAGTTAGTGCCACAACACGCCATGACTTCAGTTAGTGCCACAACACACCACGACTTCAGTTAGTGCCGCAACACGACTTCAATTAGTGCCGCACCACATCACGACTTCAGTTAGTGTCGCAACACACCACGACTTCAGTTAGTGCCACAACACGACTTCAGTTGTAGTGGTGAGGAGAGTAGAGGCGGGGTTCGGGCTCTTCGCGCAAGAACATGACGAGGCATGACTTGCTGCAATCAAGCATGACGTGCAGTTTTCTCGTCAGCAGGGCGTGATGACACTACCCCATAAAACCCCACTAGCAGACCATGTGTGCGGTGCTGACGTCTGGCGAGCGTGTAGGAGTGTGTAGTAGGAGTGCGTGTAGGAGTGGAAGAGGGGGGAGGGGAGGGGCATGGGTGTGTGCGCGTATTCGTGCCGGCATGAAACATATGTGGCCTGTATGTTGTAGTTGATACTATTTTAAGGATTTGGTTCACAATGTTTTTGTTCCTTGTTGATCCAATGGTCTGAGACGTACTTGTCATGTAATGCGGAGCGATATTTCGTATGCTACGCGATGACATGAGACAGTACAGATTAAGAAAAAGATTATTGATTCGTGCGTTACACTATAGGTTAGTTGTGTGATACAAGGGAGAGTACTGGCTGAGCGTGGCCCAGAGTTTGAGTGAAATTTTTAACACTGTTCACGCGATTTGAATATAAACAGGCGTTGGCCTGTATCGGTGCGCACTCTGAGAATGGAACAGATGATTTAGATGGAAGAAGAAGAGGCGGACTGTGCCCAATGATAAAGGCAGAGGCCTAACACATACAGAAGTATGTGAATTGTAGTTGAATGACCGGTACTCAAGCCGTAAGTATCTAATTTTATATTGTGAGAATCTAGATGATTCTCCATTTTGTTTTAACGGTTTATTGTCGGAACCGAAACTATGTTTGAAAAATTGAAGAGTTCAAAAATGTTAAAGTGTAACATGACTGCTAACTGGCTGGCAGTGTTTTGAACTCGTGTTTATCCGGTTTGTTATAGCTGGGCCGACTCCCCGTGCGGTAGAGGAGACTGGAGATCGGGCACTAAGGTGGATGGCTGGGGGCTGCGCGCGTTCCCGGGCCAAGCTCCGATCCGCGGGAAGATCCAGGTTGGGCAAGAGTTTGTCGCCGACCAGTAGTTGTGATGTGTATGGGATCCCCCGCACAGAGGAAGCCAGTTCCGGACACCACAGAGAGTGTGTGTGGACACTTGCAGTGAGTAAACCTGCAAAATCAGTATCGTGTGCAGGAAAAGAGTGCTTGTTTGGTTGCACCAGCTGAAAGAAATAATGAAAATCCTATGTGTATGGAGTGGATGCAGTTGTGTGCGGAGGAAAGACGTCAGGTTCGTGTGTGTATGTGCGTGCATGCATGGATATCGTACGTCTGACAGTGGTGACCCCGACGTGATTCGAACACGCAACCTTCTGATCAGATGGAAGACTGTGCCCAATGATAAAGGCAGAGGCCCTAACACATACAGAAGGAAGGATGTGAATTGTAGTTGAATGACCCGGTACTCAAGCCGTAAGTATCTAATTTTATATTGTGAGAATCTAGATGATTCTCCATTTTGTTTTAACGGTTTTATTGTCGGAACCGAAACTATGTTTGAAAAATGAAGAGTTCAAAAATGTTAAAGTGTAACATGACTGCTAACTGGCTGCAGTGTTTTGAACTCGTGTTTATCCGGTTTGTTATAGCTGGCCGACTCCCCGCGGTGCGGTAGAGGAGACTGGAGATCGGGCACTAAGGTGGATGGCTGGGGGCTGCGCGCGTTCCGGGCCAAGCTCCGATCCGCGGGAAGATCCAGGTTGGGCAAGAGTTTGTCGCCGACCAGTAGTTGTGATGTGTATGGGGATCCCCGCACAGAGGAAGCCAGTTCCGGACACCACAGAGAGTGTGTGTGGACACTTGCAGTGAGTAAACCTGCAAAATCAGTATCGTGTGCAGGAAGAGTGCTTGTTTGGTTGCACCAGCTGAAAGACAAATAATGAAAATATATACGCTTTTGATTGATGCCAGAGTAAAAAAAAAAAACCATGGGATTTTAAAAGATTAAGGAGGGGATGAACCAAAATTGACCTTTGTTTGCGCCTTATGTGTATGGAGTGGATGCAGTTGTGTGCGGAGGAAAGACGTCAGGTTCGTGTTTGTTTTTGTTTCTTACCCCTCCCCTTGGTTGTGATGTTCCCCACCCTATTTTGAATTGGGAAAAAAAAATGATTTGCTTTTTAAGGTATTACTGAATGTGTGTGTGGGAACAGTTGATTATTACATATAATTACCTTTTCTATTTGGATACATCCCCCCCCCCCCCCCCCCCCCCCCCAACTTCTTTCTTATATTGTAAAAATTTCCATTTAAACCCCTTCTTGTACTTATTATTAATTGCATAAATTGCATTCCTTTCATTATTTTGAATCAGTTTCTTTATATTGTATCCATTTCCTGATTTTTTATTTCAAATTTTGAAATAATTTGTTTTGTAACCCTCCTTTATTTTTATTGCAACTTTGATTTATACCAACCGTTTGGTTTGTTTTGTTTGTTTTGTTTTGTTTTTTTTTTTTTTTTTCTGGAGTGGCAAAATAATTTTGTTTTTTTTCCCCAACCCCACTTAAGACTTAGTGTTCACTTTTCATTGTACCCCCCCCCCCCCCCCCCTTTCAAAAGTGTCCCTATGTAACTTTTGTGGGTGTGTTTTTTTTTTCTATTCTAGTATTTTGTGCTAGTCCCGTCTCCGATTATACGGGTGGGCTGCCAGTAGGGTAGTCCAGAGGGCTTTTTCTAATTTCTAGTCTTACTTTTTCTTACTGTCTTGGTGATTTCCACTCTGTCTACTTTTGCTGTTTTCTGACTTCATTCTCTCTCTATTTCGTCTTTATCAATAGGCACCTATCTAGTTTGAAAATTTTCTCATTCTCATTTCTTAGTAGGGTTTCTGATAGTGATTGTGTATTATCCCCTTTTAGGTGTTTGTTGTCTTTTCATTGTTTTAATTAATGTTGTTTTAAGATTTTTTTTTTGTGTGTGTGTATGTGAAAGGATTGTTGAGTGAGTGCCTCTTTTTTATTTCTACCTCTGTTTTGTTAGGGAATTGTTGTTCATAGGCTGGTGAGCTTCCACCTTCTCTTGCGGGTAGCAAGGGGGCATGGCGATGGGAGGACGACGCTTAGCCTTACGTAGTTCTTTTTTTTTCGTTTCACAACCTTTTTCTTTCCTATTATTTGAATTCGATTTTTCTCCTTCCCCTGGCCACTGATTTGATCCAAAAGGGTGATCATTTTGGAGGCCTGTCCAAATAAACAATTTTTTTTTCTTGGAAATTCTTCTTGGTTTTGCTGTTTGAAAACATTTGTTTTTCTTTATTAGTGTGTATAGGAGTGATTGGATTTTGGTGTGAGTGGAAGGAAAATTTACACTGAAACTTTAAATTCATTTTTCTTTCTTTTTTTCAATTTTAAAGTAAATTTTCATTGTTCTTTTCTTTTTCATAAAATTTCATTTTTTTTTTTACTATCTTAGAAAAAAAATTTCATTCAAAATGTCGGCCTTTGAGACCTACCTGTCTCAGGGTAAGACGTTAGGCCTTGATGGGCCGGAGTTGATTCAATATGTCAAACACAGTGAGGATCGCGCTGAGCGCGCAAAAGAAAAGGGAAGAAAAAAGATAAAGAAAGACAGAGAGAGAAAGAGAGAGAAGAAGAAGAGATAAAGAAAGAGAAAGAAAAGAAGAAGAAAGAAAGGGAAGAAAAAAGGATAAAGAAAGGGAAGAAAAGGATAAAGAAAGGGAAGAAAAGGATAGGATAAAAGAGAGAGAGGAGAGAGGAGGACAGAGAAAGGAGCAGCATGAGAAAGATTTAAAAAGCCATGGAGTTAGAGTTAGAGAGTAAGAAGCTTCAGCTTGAAATGGAGAAATTAAAAGCTTTTGGTGTAAACAGACAATGGTTCTGCGCAGGGTTCTGGTGATGCAAAACCTATTTCTGGTCGTTCTCCTTATATCCCCAAGATGCCTGTCTTTGATGAAAACAAAGATGAGATTGATGCATTTTTGTTTAGATTTGAGAGTCATGCTACTTCTTGCGAGTGGCCCAAAGATAAGTGGGTATTGTATATTGCGTCTCTTTTCAAGGGCAGTGCGCTGACGCTGTATCATTCTTTGGCAGCGAAGGAACTTTAACATGGGATGAACTTAAGGATGAATTACTTAAGCGTTACCGGTGTACCGCCGAAGGATTTCGCGAGAAATTCCGTACCGTGCGTCCGGAGAAAGGCGAGTCATTTCCTGCGTATTTGATTCGGTCTGCGCATTTTCTTGATCGGTGGATTGACTTGTCCAAAACTAAAAAGGATTATGCGGAACTTCGTGATCTGTTTTTGCGTGAGCAGATTTTAAACAGCGTTTCAAAGGACTTGGCTGTTTTTCTAAAAAGAAAGGTCGGTCGCGAGCGCTGAAGAAATGTGCGAGCTTGCGGAACAGTACAGGACTGCGCATCCTGATCGGACGTTTGCCCGCAAGGGAACGGACACGGTTTTTGATGTAAAATGTCGCTTCCTTCGCACATCACCAAAACAGTGTTGGTTCAGACCGTGGATTTGGCTCTTGGCGTTCAAATCAGAACCGTAATCGTTACCGTGGAGGTCAAAATTCCGCGCGGTGGTCAAAATTCTCGTAGCGGACGGGATCATGGCAGCCGGTTTGAACAGTCTGCTACCGGTGGTGGTCAGCAGTCTGGTCATTTGGGTGCAAATACCGGTACACCTAGAGGTGGTCAAACAGCGTCTAACTCTCGGTATCCGCGTAACCGTGGCCGACAGCGCGGACAGGCTCATAATACCTCAGGTACACCCGCAGGTTGTTACAATTGTGGTTGCTGGTTTCATAAAAGTTCGGGATTGTCCATCTGTAGAGCAGTCAGCAGTGAATGTCGCGGGTATGTCAGACAATGTTTCGGATCCATCTACTGTAGCCCATTCGATGGTGTCACATGTTAACACTGACGGCTTACTGGTTGAGTCAGGAACTGTCAATGGGTTTCACTGTTCTGTGTTGAGGGACACAGGTTGCACTACTGCGGGAGTGCGCCGTTCTTTTGTTCTTCCACACCAGTTCACTGGTGAAGAACAACATTGTCGTTCTTTTGGAGGTAAGATTGAGGTTTTCCCTCTTGCTGTGGTCTCAGTTAGTACACCTTACTTTGAGGGTGAGGTGCTTGCCTGTGTTATATTGAGAACCCAGTAACGGATCTCATTCTTGGTAATCTTCCAGGTGTTACTTCAGCATGTTCAGGTGCTGGTGGATCTTTTGTCCCATGTAATGTGACTACTCGTTTACAGGCAGACAAGGAGAAACAGTTGCCTGTACCGTTGTCAGTGCCTGATTTGTCTGTGCTGGATGTACAGCCTAAGGAATTTGCTGCTATGCAGAAGCGTGATGCCTCTTTGAGTCACTTGTTCTCTTCAGTTGTAACTGAGGTACCTTCCCCTTTGACTAAGCCTGTTTTTGTTTTTTTAATGATGTTCTATGTCGCTTGGTCAAGGACAAGGGTGAAGTTAAGCGTCAGGTGGTAGTTCCTCAGGAATTACGTAACGTTGTGCTTCATACTGCGCATGACAGCATTTTTTCTGGTCATTGTGGGATCAGACGTACTCTACAGCGAGTTCTTGCATCGTTCTTTTGGCCAGGAGTGTCTCAGTCAGTCAAGGAGTATTGTCGTTCATGTGATACTTGTCAGAAGACTGTGTCTCGTAACCGCGTCCCTTGTGCGCCGTTGCAGAAGATGCCGTTGGTTTCAGTACCTTTTGAGAAGGTAGCGATGGATTTGGTTGGTCCTTTGGAAGTGTCGTCTTCTGGCTTTCGGTACGTTCTGACGTTGGTGGATACAGCTACTCGGTTTCCAGAGGCTGTCCCACTCAAACGTATCGATACAGTCACTGTGGCGGAGGCTCTTCTTTCTATTTTCTCAAGGTATGGTTTGCCTTCCGAAATTCTTACTGATTGTGGTACTCAGTTTGTTTCGGACCTGATGAAGGAAGTGTACCGTCTGTTGTCTATTTCTTCTGTTACCACTACTCCATACCACCCTCAGTCTAACGGGATGGTGGAAAGGTTTAATGGCACCTTGAAGTCCATGCTGAAGAAGGTTTGTCGTGACTGTCCCAAGCAGTGGGATCGGTACATTCCGGCTGTTCTGTTTGCATATCGGGAGTTGCCGAATATGACTTTAGGGTTTTCTCCTTTTGAGTTACTTTTCGGTCATTCACCCCGTGGTCCTATCGCTTTGTTTAGCTGATAAGTGGACTGGCACACAGATGACTGACGATGACAAAAACGTTTACCAATATGTACATGACTTGCACAATCGGATACTGGACAGTTGTGCTCAGGCACAACAGACCGCTGACAGTCAGACCGACA